>PITA01002404.1:0-162350 GCA_004023965.1 Spilogale gracilis | reverse complement strand
TAAAGCCTAACATTACAATTATTTACTGAGAGTGTTTCCATTAGCCTACGATGCATAACAAATCAACCCAGAACTTGTCGGCTCACAACAACGATGCTTTATTCTGTCTCATGATACTGCAGTTTAGCTGAGTTGTCCCTCTGTTGGTTTCACCTGATTCTGCTGGAGAGTTGGCGGGCCAGAAGGTTCAAGATGGGCTCACTTATGTCCAGCAGTTGATGCTGGCTGCAGTCCGGGGGGCCTCAGTTCTCCTCCCCACTTGGCCTCTCGTCCTCCAGGAGGCCAGCCTGGCTTTCCTGCATGACTATCTCAGGACAGTTTCTTGGTCGTAAAGAGTCTAAAGCAAAAAATACAATATGACATTATTGTCATTGCGTTCTATTGATCAGTAAGTAGATCAATAGAAAGAGAGGAAGGAGGAGACTCCAGTTCTCAATGGCAGATGTGGCAAAGTCACACTGCAGAAAAGTTGGGGAGGAACTGTTACAGCCATCTCTGAAACTAATCAGCTACAGAGGGTTCTAAGCAATGGTATCAAATTAAGTATATTGCCTTTCCCAGAACTAAGCTTGTCCTTTCTAAAACTCAAGCATAGCACAATGCCTCTTGCTGTGATTTCCTAAGAATCAGAATCTAAACCTTTGCTTAGAATTGCAACGCATCTCTCAGTGTTCTTGCTGTGTTCATAATCCTTTTGTCCCCACCTGCAAGGAGAAGTCTGAGGAAGAAAATTAAAGTTTTTGGTGTGTGCGTGTGTGTGTGTTTTCACAATCACAGTGTTTTGTTCCCAGTGGGAAGAGTAATGTAGGAAAAAAATGTTCAACCACTAACAACACAAGCAAAGGCTGTGGCTGGAGAGGACATGCAGCAAAATCTTTGAGATACTCAGGTGGAGAACTGAACTGGGATGGCACAGTGGCCATGAACGCACCCCCACAAAGGGGCTGCAGGCACAGAGCAGCCTCTCCGTATTCATTGTGCCCCAACAAAAGCCGAGAAGCAACTGAACAGCAACGAGTGGGTGTGATCATGTCTGACTAGCCCTCGGAAACCCGGAGCTCTAACCTCTCTGATTGCTAGTTTTTATCTGACTGTGAACCTGACTCTTCTTGTGTGTGTGTGTGTGTGTGTGTATGTGTGTCTCTCTCTCTGCATGACATTACTGCAATTGCCCATGGGATACACAGAAAGCAATTTGATGTCTCTGAGAAAATAAAATGGAAAAATATCAGAGTATGATTTTCCCCCCAGTTCCTGCTACTGCTAATCGGTGGGACATTTAAAGAGACTGGAGTGAAAATAGGAACTTGTTCTAAGTTTAAAAATATTTCATGTGAAAAAAATACAATCGTCAAGTTATTACAGGGCTTTGAGAACCAAAACATAGTTCCATAGTCATCACAGTAACCTAGAGTGAGCTCTTTTTTCCTATAAATCAATGATTAGTGTCCTCCTTCTTAAAAGATTTTATGGAATATATTTTGAGGTCACTTTATGGAATATATTACTTTGTGTTTTTGCTAGTTTGTGAGTTAGATTCACAGTTTGTTCTAGTAGAAGATACAGGGAAATGACATCTCTGTGTGCATTTGAGAAAGAGAGAAGGCATTAAAAGGCAGGGAGACAGACACAGAAAGAGACACAGAGAGAAGTGTCTGAATGCCGATCTTCCAGATTGGTCAGTGTTCGTGGTAAGAACACCTGGGATGCTATATCACAGCTATAGATCTTGTTTCCTTCAACTTACTCCCTATTTGGCACCTGATCAGATCCCTCAGTTTACTTTCTTCCTCCCTTTCTAAAGTGAACTGACGATAGCTATTTTATTGCTCTGAAAGAATACACACTCCGTGATCATCTTTTAACTCTAGATTGTTAAAGGCACCTAAGGAATGTACAACATCCAGAACGGTGAACACGTCACTGGGAACGAGTTACTGGCAAGGTCGCGGCAAGGGTAAAATGCCCACGCAGCTGTCAGAGGGTAAATGCATCAGCTGTGTACAGCAGTACTTGAAGGCTTTCAGTTTTAAAACAATAGGGTTCAGGCGCCTGGGTGGCCCAGTGGGTTAAAGCCTCTACCTTCGGCTCAGGTCACGATCTCAGGGTCCTGGGATCGAGGCCCACATCGGGGTCTCTGCTCAGCGAGGAGCCTGCTTCCTCCTCTCTCTCTGCCTGCCTCTCTGCTTACTTGTGATCTCTCTGTCAAATAAATAAAGAAAATCTTAAAACAAACAAACAAACAAACAAACAAAACTAGGGTTCAAAACTCAGATTCTGACATATATTATCCTCCCTCTAGACTCGCCTCTAGAACCGTAACACACATTTTATGACTGTGAGCCATGCTACACTGGGCTTTCTCAAAGCATGATGAAATACTACCAGCTAACAAAATGCAGCAGAACAATGAGAACAAAGTCACAGATGAGCAGAAGCTCAGCACCCAGTGCCTCTAAGGGCAGAGCTGTTGAATTAATCTTTTCCAAATGTAACTAATTGGATCTTCAAGTCCAAAGTCAATAGAGATAAGGCTTATTAGATTACAGTATTCGTAAGTGAGGAAGGATCAGCAAGTGCTAGGCATAGCCAGAAAAAAAGAAATTATATTAGGACAAAGATTTACACGTGCTGAAACTTTGATCGAGAAAAAAAATATATAAGTAATTTCCACTTAAAACATCCTGAGAATTGCCCTAATTATGTCTACAAAGGAAGGCTCAGTGATCTATGAAGTTAATTTCCCACTGCAGCAATGCCAGTACATCCCTACCTTGGAGTATCTGAGCGTCTATTTGACTCTCGAGGGCTAGGTACCTCCTCACCTGTACTGGCTGATTGATTTCACAAAATTTTGTTGACTTCCTATTTATATGACCCACATCCATCTCAGTATCTCAGGGAGCAAAAGGGCCTCTCTCCTAGGAAGAGAAGTTGTCAATCTACCATTGCTAAGACAGACTTTCCTCCAAACAAGTCCAGCTGGCTCTCCATCCCCCTCTATTTTCATGGACTTCCTGTACCCTGACCACCTGGAACCCCGGCCTCCATGCACTTCTGCCTCCATCTGATTCTGTCTCCCTGTGGTATGTGGGCTCTGCTTACTTACTCCCCAGGGCTTACTGCCTCCCTAGCTGAGCCCCGCCATATACTAATTAACCTGCTTTTCAAACAAATTAACTTTTGTTTTGTTTATTTCTCAAAATCATTGGAAGTCTGTCTAATTCCATTAGATTTACCACTCCAAATTCATCACAGGCTTTGTTTCATAAACGTTTGAATTTTCATAGTTTTTTGTTTTGTTTTGTTTTTGTTTGTTTGTTTGTTTAGCTGCTGTCAATGCTGGAACTGAGGAGAAACCTCCTTGTTGTGTTCCGGACAGCTTAAAAATAAAATGGTTCTGGTTTCTTGGTAATCATGTCACTGATGGTGGCCAGGCTTTGTGTATGTGACAGCCCATCACTTCCTATACAAAAACTGTCCTGGGAACGCTCAAAGCTTACACTCTGCTGAAAGGCGGGGCTTCTGCGAATAGGACTGGGGAACAGACTTCTTGGGACAGAGAATTCTCTGGGTGTCTCCAGGTATAATACAATCATTTAGAGTTCTATATCTCCGTGAGACACCCAGCACCATCCACTAGAAGAGCCCACATTTGAGAATCTCCAGAACAGGGCCCTTAGGGACCCAGGGAGCAGAAGGAACCCCCACCCCACCCCCACTCCCTCCAAGCACAACAAGATCTAGCACTTTGTTAATGACTTTCTCCCTTCTCTTGACTGTTGGAAGGTTTCTTTGTGTAGTGAGAGTAAAACAATGCAGCTTTGGTTTGGGGAATTACTTGTTAACCACATGATTCCTAAGTCTGACTGGGAAACCCAAGGTTTCGGCAAGCAGCTTTGGGCTCTGCACCCCAGAACGGGCAGTATCAAATGCCAGAAGTGAAAAGCCAAAATCCGGGGCGCCTGGGTGGCTCAGTCATTAAGCATCTGCCTTCAGCTCAGGTCATGATCCTGGAATCTCTGGATCAAGCTCCCCGCTCAGCGGGAAGCCTGCTTCTCCCTCTCTCACTAACCCTGCTTGTGTTCCCTCTTTCTCACAGTGTTTCTCTCTGTCAAATAAATAAATAAAATCTTTTCAAAAAAAAAAAAAAAGAAAGAAAGGAAGGCAGGCCAGAATCCAAAGATCTGGGACCCTTCCTGGCTCACACTGCCCCCTATGGGCTTTGCTGCAGAAGGGGTCCCATAGAGGATGTTTGAGGAGTGAGATTCAGGGACAGCAGTGTGGGGTCTCTCAGCCTAGGCCTGGGCTGGAACCTGCCTATGCCATTTATTACATGTTCCTCAACTTCACTGAATTTACTCATCTATAAATCAGTGGTAATAATTCCTACCTGATAGGTTCGGCCTGACAAGAAAATAATCGATTCAGGGCACCTAGACAGAGTCTGCACCCTGTAAAGGGCAGCTATCATTATTTTTCATTTAAAATTTAAGATAATGGCAACCTGACTCTTGTGAGACTATCATAGCTATTTGGGATAATTTACTAAAAGTCACAGAACTCTATTTTTAAGAGATTAAGAAAAATTATGATTACTAGTCATATATTGCATTTTCCAAGTACTTACTGATAGAATTTGGGCCATTTATTTCCGGACTGTGGATGACTTACTTGATTGTTGTTTTTTTAGTTTTCCAATAGCATGCATTTTTGTCTCCAAATATGCTGATACCCTTAAGCTGCCTAAATTCTATCCACAGGAGGTCCACAAGGAATGCTTGCTCAAAGAATGATAAGGTTTAGTGATTCTAGTGTTTTGTTTGTTTTGTGAGTTGTGTGTGTGTGTGGAGGGTGTTTTTGTCGTCCAAAGCTTTGTGGCATTCCAAAATGACTCAAGGGATAGATATTATGCCAGTACCATTTATTATCTGGAAATGCAAGGATAGAGAATATGTGCTTTAAAAAATACAGGAGGGTTATTATGAAGGGGTGAGGAGTAAACAGTCTGGAGTGTGTGGGCCATGTCTGAGGTCAAGGTGGTTTCTAAGGGCTCTATAACAGCTCAGGACCGGGTGGTCGGGTTGCCCACTTGCTATCTCCTTCCCTACATGAGGAAAGATCCTGAAAGAAATTCCAAGTGTGGAAGCTTTTGAGATAATTCATTTTACCAAATGGCTGAGATTTGTTTTTAAAGATATTAACCATTCTAGTAGGATATTCAGAGTCCTGGGTAATACAACATAACAAAGAGGAAATAAACATGTGAGCAGAAAGACCCCCTAAGATATTTGTCTTGCTCTTTTGAAGGTTATCTCAGAACAAAGGTTTGCTGTTAGGATACACTCAAATACAAAATCTTAAGACATCAAGCCAAGATTATTAGAGAGCAAACGCTTACTGCACTGGGCCGTGTGGGACACCATGGCACCGGTGATGTCCTACAGAGTCGGAGCATTGCTCCTCAGTGAGGCATGCACGAGTGTTTTACAACCACAGAGGAAAATGTGAGCCCACATTTACAATATAAACAATCCAAAAGATTGGGCTTTGTCTTGCATACAACACTAAGACTGCTTTTATTTCAACTATCTTTTTCTTTAACATTTTCATATGAAATATTTCAGATAGTATTAAAAAGCAAAGAAAATGGTATAATGAACCCTCAAGTACCATCAGTCAGTTTCAACGATTAGCCATCCTTGGCTGACCTTGCACCGTGTTCACCCTTAGCTACGTCTCCTGTCCCTGGATGATTTCCAAGCAAATCTCACTTCATTATAACACTTCATCCATAAATATTTCAGCATGTCTTTAAAAGAGTAGAATTCTATTTTTAGACCTAACCACAATACCACTGTACTGTTGAAAAACATTTACAGTGATTCCTTGATGACATGAAATGCCCAACTACCTTTTGCATAATCACCCACAAGTCAGGCATTCACATGAAAATGACAGCTGTGTAGACAGAGGCTTACCTCTCCGAAGAGACTTCGTTAGATTTCAATTATTGATAACGAAGAGTGTCTAGCATAAACTTCAAGAACAAAAGTCTGTTTCAGTGAAGAAAGCGATCCACTTTTAGGAGCATTTGCTTTCCCCAGTGAACTTCAACAGTACATTTAATGCATCCACTTAACTCAAAGTGATGGAGTGTCTGCACATGGAAAATTGAAAGCCTGTTATTTTTAGGCTCGAGTTGTAGAATTCTGTATGTGACCAAGAAAACATCATAGGAAGCTAATGAAGCCAGCTTGACCAAGCCAGCAGTTGGCTAATTTGTTTGTTTCTTAAGGAAAAATGATCTGAGGTTTTTCACTGCTAGGTTAAAAAAACAGGAATATAAAACCTTAAAGCCCAAAATACAAAATTGGGATTGCTTCTACAGTACATGAGAAGTCTATATTGTGTGTGTGTGTATAAGAGAGAGAGAGAGAGAGAGAGAGAGAGAGAGAGATTCATGCAATTTTATCCAATGTGCAGATTTGTGTGACCACCATCAGAGTCAAGACACAGGACGATTCCACCACAGTGATCTCTCATACTACCCTTTTCTTTTTTTTAAAGGTGTGATTCACAAACCACCTGCATAAAATCAATGCGGGGGGGGGGGGGGGGTTGGTGTTGCTAATAAATTCCAGGGCCTCACTAGGAAGAGCTGAGTCAGAGTTGTTGCAGGTTGAGTCTAGAAATTTGCATTTTAACAAGCTGCCCAAGGAATTTTTATTTATACTAGGTTTTGAGAACCTTTGCTATAGTTCAGTATTCTGGCTCTAGTATCTATTTCAACAAAAACTAGGACTGAAGAGATTTAGAACTTTTAAATTAAGGTGCAGTCAGAATTGTTGCATCTAAATATAATGAATCTAGTCCAAGCTCAAACGGAAAGGCTATTTTGGATTTTGGAGAGAAATGCAATGTGTATAGTTTATGTGGTTGTATCGAGAGTCAACTAAAATTGCAAAGTGTAGACTGTAAATCCCCAAATATACAGTATAAAACAATCCTCTTTGCTAGTTCCTGGGCACTGTTGTCAGGTACTTTACCAATACAAGATATTCAGTGCTCACTCTAATTCTATTTTGTGGGTCTAAAGGTCCATATTTTACAGATGAACTAGCAGAGGCTCAGAGAAATAACCTGTCCATCAGATATACACCAGCAAGCAGCTCAGTAGCAATTAAAATACCGGTATGTCTGCAATCAATATTCACACCCTTTCCACAACGTCAGAAGTATTTAGATATAAAACAGAGGCCACTGAGTTAGATTTATACGAACATTCTCTAAATTTCCTATTTTTTGATTGACACTGTATCTTCACTAAGTTTTCTGCTGTTGTCGTTACCATTTTTTTGGAAGTAGGGTGATGATAGGACCAAATTGTGACAAAGTACAGAAACTGAGTGTAAGCCTTTAGAAATCTTCATAGCAGTGACATCAACTGAGATGATCGGTGGACTGACCTCCTTGCAGACCATATAGGGCAGGACAGAAGGCCAGACTCGTAAGGTGTTTCTTTTTTTTTTTTTTTTTTAAAGATTTTATTTATTTGACAGAGAGAAACAGAGCCAGAGAGCAGGGGGAATGAGAGAGGGAGAAGCAGGCTTCCCGCGGAGCAGGAAGCCCGATGTGGGACTCAATCCCGGGTCTCCGGGATCATGACCTGAGCCGAAGGCAGTCGCCCAACCAACTGAGCCACCCAGGCGTCCCTCGTAAGGTGTTTCTTATAGGGCTCAAGCGGCAGGCTGGTCCTACAAGGCAAGACAATGCACTTCTTTGTGATGGATGGAGAACAAAGACGTGGTCCTTCCCTAGAGATCATTTGAAAATGTTAAAGATGTAAGAGATATACCTTGCTTCCTATTTGCCCACTGTGCACTGTGGCCGTAAGCTGACCAGACTTTCCAAGGTGGCCTGAGCCTTCTCGGGCCCACCCCTGTCTCCCCTGATGAACACCAACGCCTCCTTGGCCCGCCATCACTGGAACCCCAACTGCGGCCTCCAACATGTTTTTCACACAGTGTCCACATTTACTTGGCATGTGTACTCGGGAACCAGGAGAGGAGGAATTGGAGCAGAGAAGTCACCCCCGGCCCCTTACCCAAGACGTCAAGTGGCACCTGGAGTGGAGCAGTGATGATCTTCTATAGGCGGTTTCTTCTGTTGCTCTTACTGTGTCTTTTACTCACCACTTTCGCAATCAGCCCAGGAAGCTTTGGATTTGGAATCTGGCATCCCTCACGTCCCCTGCCAGCTCCCCTCTGTCTCCAGAGCACCAGCAGCATCAGTAAAACAGCTGTAACTGACTCAAATCATGTGTCAAACATGACAGAAGGGCTTTATGCAAATTATCTTATCCAACTCAGAAAAACTACATAACACATTTAATGATCTCTTTTTTTCTTAAGGACCAAAGCTTAAGAAGGCTAAGTTTATCTCTCTGGGTAACATGGTTAATAAAAGGCAGGGCAAAGATCTAACTTCAAACCCTCTATGTACTTTAGGTAAATACTCAACATTATTAATATTTCCATGTAGCTAGTAGTAACTATCTCCATTTTAAAGATGAAAAAACCGAGGTACAGAAAGAGTCAGATGCCTGGCAATAAAACAATTAAGTTCTCGTGAGAGTGATGACTTCAGACTGGTGCTCTCTTAGAGACTGTGCTTTTCCTTTTGTCTGCCACCCACAAATGTCCCACTCTGCTGTTTTACAATCATTACTTGTACTGTAGAAATGGAAATCCACCTGAGCTGAATATCTCAGAGATGGCAACAGCAAAAAAATCATTTCACTTAAAGTTATAAATGTCCAGAGCTCCTGGACTATGTGTTTATTTTGGTTAATATTTAATTTAGCCTCCTTGTAGGTGAAGGCAAAATGAGATATACAAAGGAAGAAAACTGAACTACATTATAAGGAATAGGATAAAAATAGAAGGATGTTAGTTCTCAAGCGTGATGGTAGATATATTAAAAATTCTAGACTTACCACGAAAATATCATAGAGCATTTATGTAGACATGGGCAGTTGTTTAAGGCATATAATTTGGCCTTTGTTAAATTTTGAATAACTCAATACGGAACACTGAATCCAAACACTGACCTAAAAATAAGCCCTGAAAAAAAAAATCGTGTGTGTGTGTGTGTGTGTGTGTGTGTGTGTGTGTGTGTGTGTGTATTTTGTTTTCCTTGCAACCAGGCAATCCATTATTTTTTTTCCAGATGCTTGGGCAGGGAAAGTAAGACTGCTACCTAGGCCTTCCTACTCCATGCTCCTAGAACAGTTCATTTCTCCCCGCCATCATTTCCATTTCTCTGACGTTCAGTGCAATCCCCAGAAAGTAACTCTAGAAGGAGCACTTGACCACAATGTCCTCACTTCTTTCTTTAGACTTTGGGGTCCTCAGGCCCTCAGGGACAAGACAGGAGAGAAAAGAGATTTTGCTTGTGTGACAGAGCCACACGCACCTGTGATCTCAGGATCTGGATTATTTCCGATGAATAGTGGCGGCCCCCAGTGAAGACGTGGTCTCTTCAAGGTGGTACATGCAACCTTCTTGGGCCAGTGTTCAACTGCACCCAAGCTCCTGCTGTCACTGAGGACACACGCCTACTTGGGCAGCCATATCCTCCTTCGGGCTGGGTTTCTCCAACACTTAGCCCGATAGCACCTGGACATCCCCATACTTCTTGACTCTCTTCCAACTTCCATGAACCTTTACAAGGAACCACAGGCGCTCCAGAGGTATTCTTCTATCCTCTGAGGGATGAGAAGATAAACACGGGGTTGGGATTGTCTCCTTTTTTTTCCCCAGATACCTCATGCTATGGTCTTTTCAAATCCTGTTGGCATGGGATGTTCCACTAGGCCTCCACACATCTCTAGACCAGAGGCAGGAACCCACTGCTCTGTCCTCCATAGGCCCTCAAATTTCAGGGAAACCACGTTAAATGTCCTCGCAAAGAATTCTCTCACATACATCACCATGAGGGCAGTATCAGAAAGGGACGGCGGCGTTCAATTCAGTGAACATCCACACAGTGGTCCTGCTCCCAGGACTCAACCTCTGGTGATTTTGCTGCTATCCCTGTCACTTAGGTGGCAGAGAAAAGCTAGCCTTTATTTTCTATGAACACAGGCCTCCTCCCTTCCCCCAGATTAGGCTCCCTCCACGAGGCCTTCATATGATCTGGATCCCCGTGACTGTTTCAAGGTAACTGGTGTGTCTAGAGGTCCTTGGCCAGAAGCTGTCTGTCCTAAATGGGGTCAGCTCTTGGACAGCTCTAGGGATTTAGAACAACGTATAGTGAACATTTCCCTTCCCTTTCAGGTTTGGGGAAATTACCAGGACAACAGGAAAAGTCTCTCTAAATGTCATTAACATAGAGAGATGATCTTTTGCATATTAATAAGCCGATACATTTTCATTGTCACTAACTTGCATCTTTCTTCCTGGGTTTATCACCCAACGGAAGAACGCTAACAGAACTTCTTTAACAGGACTCCAGGCTTTGCTAAGGAATCAGACTCAAGGAATTATTCCTCTCTCTGTCATCCAGGGCCAGCCTCCCAGGCCAGTGGATTAGCACAGAGTCCCATGCTTGTCTCTCAGTGTTCTGCAGCTGCCCCCTTGAAATTCCTAAGAAGTTTTGGAGAAGGGGCCCTGTATTTTCATCTTGCACTGGGCTGTTACACAGCCATCCTCCTGTGGCTCCCATTAGCATATCCCCTAATCACTGGTCTCAGAGCCTCCAGGTGAAGGGAAGATAAGAAAACAGTGGAAGAAAAGGGAAAGAAAAGTCAGCAGATTCTGGTAAGAATTGTAGGAGGAAAGCAGCAGATGGGGGATGTAGGGAAGCAAAGTGGTGAGCAGTGTGTTTCGATTTCCCCCTTGACTCCCCTTCTCTGAGAGGAGGGAAGGAGGGTTAAGCAGCATAGGAGAGCCAGATGGACGAGGGGCTTCAACTCCCAGGGCTGATGAGAAATCTGGCGAGAGACCCAGTCTGCCCCTCACCAAGTGGGCTGACCCAGTGGCAGAAATATGGTGGTACAGTGTGGCAAGGGAGGGGTAACTTTGATGCTTAACTCTCCTGGCCAATTTGGCTCCTGTGCACTGTGGACTGGAATCTTGGACTCCAAGGCTAATTGCAAGCACCTCGGCTCTGCAACCCTCTGACTCACCCTACATCTGCCCTGGGGTTCCTTGTGCTGTCAGAATCCCCAGAAGTGTCTGATGTGGCAGAGGTCCACACAAGGCTTCTAACTGAGGCTGAGCTGCCAGACCCTGACCAAGGGACCCCCGCCTCTGACGGTCCAGAGAGATTAAAAAAAAAAAAAATCTCAATGATCAATCTCATTCAAATATTTTTTTTTTCAGTGAATATAAACCCTTCAGTTTCTCCAGTTCTCTTTGAACCAACTTTCCCGTCTTTCTAGTCCCCTCATTAATAAGTTCTTGAAATGTGTCCATTTTAAGTCTTGTTTTTAACTTTAGAAAATAGACTTTGATAATGCTGTCTACCAATATCAAAATACCCAGCTTTAAGAAATATCCTGCCGTTACTTTGTCTCACTCATTTGTGGAAAACTAATATTCAGAGAAAGGAATCTGTTCTCTTTAACACAACTAGGGCATACTAGAGAATATTTCTTAACTTTTAAAAAAAAATCAAAGATAGAAAGGATATCAAATGTTGAGAGGCAGGACAGTACTGTGATTAAGAGAGTGAATTCTGGAGCCTGAATAGCCATTTTACTGGATCTGTAACTCTGGGCAATGTTTCTTTTCTTTTTCTTTTCTTTTCCCTTTTCTTTTCTTTTTTCTTTTCTTCTTCTCTCCCCCTCCCTCCCTCTCTCCCTCCCTCCCTTCCTTTCTTCCTTCCTTCCTTCCTTCCTTCCTCTGAGAGTGAGAGAGAATGCACAAGGGAGGGACAGAGGGAGAGGGAGAGAGTCCCAAACAGACTCCATGCTGAGTTCGGAGCCTGACACAGGGCTTGATGTGGGACTCAATCTCATGACCCTGAGATAACCTGAGCCAAAACCAAGAGCTGGACTCTTACCTCACTGTGCCACCCAGATGCCCCTCTGGGCAATGTTTCTTTGCAAAGTTTTGTCTTCTATAAATCTATGATAATATCGACTAGGTTATTAGGAGAATTAAATGACTTTATACCTACACAAAGCTTAGATTAGTGCCTGAAACACAAAAAGTGCTATACAACTATAGCTACGCTATTGTGTTGTTATATTATTAACAAGTAGAGTGAGCAAGTATGTGAATATTATTAATGTCTGTAGTATAGGCTTGCAAAATATAGATTTATAAGCCTTTAATAATCAATGATACCACTTTCTAAACACACATCTAAACTGCCATTCAACATGTGGTATCTTGTATTTTCCAAAAGGAACACCCCTGTAGACACAATGCTATTTCTTATCTCATTTACTACTGTAGAATGTAACCTCAGCAGGCTTTTATCAAGAGCTAGTACTTAATTACTTTACCATTGAACCTGATCTGGACTTAGTGACTTGCTTGACCAATAGAATATGGCAAAAGCTGCATTCTGCAATTTCTGGAGTTAGGTATTAATAAACCTTAGAACACTTGCTATTGGAATGTCCGCTTTTGGAACCCATCCACCATGTGCTGAGAAGCCCAAGCCACACAGAGAGGCTACATGTAGGTATCTAGTGGGTTGATTTGGTTGAGTTCCCAGCCAATTACCAACATCAACTGTCAGCCATATAATTGATTCATTTTGGATATCTACTCCTAGTGAAACTTCAAGGGACTCTGGCTCCATCCAGCTCCTATTTGACTGAAACTATAGAACAGATCCCAAGCAAGAATCTCCTAGTTGAACCCAGTCAACCCACAGAACCATTGTAAGCCTCCAGACTTCGGGATGGTTTGCCAAGCAATCATGGACAACTGAAACACACACCCTCTTGATCTCCCTGCCGTGGTTCTAAGAACAAGACATCTTGGTTTACTTCACCTTTAAGTTTATCCATCTGAAGCCTTATTCTCCAAGCAAAAGCAAAACAAAATTCTAGCTGCTTCAAACCATCAGTCCTCTCGAACAGGTCCTAAGGAGACTACACAGTCACATGTCATTTATGGAACTGTTGTTTCCGCATAAATGTTTGACTCTAAAGGGAAGTCTTTCAGGTGCTTCTTTACTTAAACTCTCCCCTCTCTTCAGGAATTCTAAATGTCCTTTTTATCAATGTGACCCTGGTTTGCTCCTGAGTTCCAAGATTTTTAAAACCCTACATGGGTAAAACTTAGAAAATATACCATTTAACAACTGCAAATAGTTTTAAGCCACTTAAGGAAAGTGTAAACCTTTGATTTTCTTTTATGGTGGGTGAACCCATGGTTTAGAGCAAGGAAAGCCAATGGGCCTTTAATTATGCAAAAGTATTGCAAAGACCTCTTTCTTAAAAATGGTGAGGCTCAAAGCTGCCGTTCAAAGGAGGTTGGTGTTCTGCACAATAATGTAAAGCCTGGCCTCATGGGTGAGCAGAATTACAGCTTTGGAGATAATACTATCTTTGAAGTAGTGATTCTCAAAACGGCTTTTAAAAGAAAAAAGTAGTGGAAATCCACAGCACAGTTTTAAATTATTTTTATTGCAAAATTACTTAAATTTGTACAAACATAAAACAAATATAAATCAAGTGCCTACTGTATGCCAGATACTGTTCTAACATTGCTGAAAGACCATATCCCTGACTTCAGTGAGTTTATAATCTGATGGAACTATGATTATGAGTAGACCAGGCCACTTATTAGAAAATAACAAGGCATTATTCAAGACAGAAATTACATGGTATTGTTCAAGACAGAAAAATCCAGATTGAGGGAAATGTATACTAAAGCTGCACTATTGTAATCTGATGCCTTTAGAAGGTTAATGGGCAAGACCCATGTGTGGATAAGGGGTGGATATGCTCTGCAAAGAAGTCAATTTTCACGCTGCCAATTTCCCTGGGAAAAGGTTAAACTAGGCATCAGAAAATGGGGACTCAGAAAGCAGTCCCTAACTGTGACTAAGAGAACCTCTCTCCAGGTTCCTGTCAGTCAGACCTGGACTGTGAGACAGTTGTCCACAAATTCCCATTCTGCATTGGGAACAACAGACAAGCATTTTAAGAACCTAGAAAAATGTTTGAAAATGGTAGGAAAAATTATGGACTCCAAAATAATAAAACTGTGAAATCATTATTAATAGATGTTTAGATGCCTACAAAATGTAACTTTGTGTCAAAAGCACTAATTGTCAAAATTAGTATTCATTAAAATGTCATTACATTTGGAAATAATTGGCCAGATGATGTCATTTTGCAAAAATTCTCAAACATGTACAATTGCCAAGAAATCATTGCCAATCATAAGTTGAATGAGTTGCCAAATAATTTCTAAAGGAAACTCATAAAATTTCTTTCATAGTTAATGTGAAATTAATGTGAGATGTGGGCTTGTATCAATGTGTTTGGGAAGAAGTGGAGTATGGTCTCTAAATGCTTGAGAACTTATAGGCAACAAGGTCTTAAATGCTAAATGAAGGGCTGATTGCCCAGAGGCCTGTGGACAATGAGGGGGTAAGTGCTTTCCTAGCTATACTGAAGGAGGCCAGTTACGTAGGGAAGGGTATTAGTAAGGGACCATCAGAGCCACAATAAACCCAGAAACCCATACAATACCTTCGTGTGATTTTTAAAAATGTGACCCTTCCAAGTAGACACAGTCCCAGCCAGAGCACAGAACTTGATGAGCTAGGAATGGACTGGATTTCAGCACCTGTGTATCTCCTGGGCTAGATGCCCTTATTCAGAACACAACATGCACAGGGATTTGGGGTAGCCATGATAATACTCTGTGCAAATGTCAGACTCTGTATAGCAACTGTTGCCTGCTCTGTGGCTCTCCTTTGCTCCCACAGTCTTGAAATCTTAGTCATGTATTCATGGAAAGTTTTGGTCTCATTACTGCTTTGCCACAGAAAACTGAGGGGAAGGACCCACCCCACACTTGGAACAAAAAGAAAAGCAAGAGCCCCTTTCCTTAGGTCAAAATGGTGCAACTGAAGACAGTTGTGCACAGTAGAGTGGGGATATGATGAGAACCACTGGCAGCCAAGGCAGGCTGAACCAGAGCCCCAGAGCATGGAAACCTATTCCGAGCATGAGACAGCATGCCATAGAGCCCTTACAAATAACTGGTGGGTAAATGGGTAATTAAGTGATTGAGTACTTAAAATTAAGTGATTGGGTACCTAAAATTAAGTCCAAGTTTATTTTGTAGTTACAGGTGAGTAAAGCTAAGGTACTAGGCTTCTTTCCTTCACAGAAACTCTAGACTAACAAAAAAATTCAAGAGGAGTAAGAGAAGGTTTGGTAGAAAATAAAAATAAAAATTGCTTTCCCAACTTCATCTCTAGCACATTAATAATTAATTTATATGTTGCCTACACACCAATCAAAAGGCAAAGATTTGTGGGTAATAAAACACAGTTCATCTATATGCTGTTTATGAGAAATTCATTTCAAAGTGAGTAACATATAGGTCAGATGTCATAAACAGATAAGAAAAGAGATACACCATGCAAATGTTAATTTAGAAGAACAGAAGTGACTATATTAATATCTAAGGAAGTAGACTTCAGAGAAAAGAAAATTGCTAGAGGCAAAGAAAGACACTACATAATGATTGAAGGATCCATTCCATCCAGGAAAACAAAAATGATCATAAGTAAATATGTGCTCATCAAACTACAGAGCCTTAAAGATACAAAACAAAACTGACGGAGCTGCAAGGAGAAATGGAAAAATCTGTAGTTCTAGTTGGGGACATCTCCCTGTAACCAACTGACAGAACTACTAGACAGACAATCAGCAAGGACATAGAGGATCTAAAAATTCAATCAACTAACATGATCTAAATTGACATATAAAGGGGCGCCTGGGTGGCTCAGTTGGTTAAGCAACTGCCTTTGGCTCAGGTCATGATCCTGGAGACCGGGGATCGAGTCCCACATCGGGCTTCCTGCCGAGCAGGAAGCCTGCTTCTTCCTCTCTCACTCCCCCTGCTTGTGTTCCCTCTCTGGCTGTGTTTCTCTCTGTCAAAATAAATAAAATCTTAAAATAAATAAATAAATAAATAAATAAACAAACAAACAAACAAATAAATAAGTAAATTGACATATAAAGAACATGATAGGGGCGCCTGGGTGGCTCAGTTGGTTGGGCGACTACCTTCAGCTCAGGTCATGATCCCGGAGACCTAGGATCGAGCCCCACATCGGGCTCCCTGCTCGGCGGGAGGCCTGCTTCTCCCTCTCTCATTCCCCCTGCTTGTGTTCCCTCTCTCACTGTGTTTTTCTCTGTCCAATAAATAAATAAATAAAATCTTAAAAAAAAAAAAGAAGACCATGATAGTCAATAACACCAAAATACAGTTTTAAGGGGTGCCTGGGTGGCTCAGTTGGTTAAGTGACTGCCTTCGGCTCAGGTCATGATCCTGGAGACCCGGGATTGAGTCCCACATCGGGCTCCCTGCTCAGCGGAAGGCCTGCTTCTCCCTCTCTCACTCCCCTTGCTTGTGTTCCCTCTCTGACTGTGTTTCTCTCTGTCAAATAAATAAATTTAAAAAAAATACAGTTTTTAAAATTTTCCATGGAATGTTCATGAAGACAGTCCATATTCATGGCCATAAGAAAAACCTAACAAATTAAAGAGTTGAAATCTGGCCATAATGTGCATTCTCTGACTATAAGGGAATCAAACTAGAAATTGGTAACAGAAAGAAAGCAAGACAATCTCTAAACATGTGAACATTAAACAACACACTTTTACATAATGCGTGTGTCAAAGAATAGGTCTCAAAGGAAATTTCAAACTGAAATGATAATACAACATATGAAAATATGTAGGATGCAACTGAAGCATTATAGAGCGAATAATTTATTGTACTAAAATGTTTACACTAGAAATGCAGGAAGGGGGGCGCCTGGGTGGCTCAGTTGGTTAAGCGACTGCTTTCGGCTCAGGTCATGATCCCGGAGACCTGGGATCGAGCCCCATATCGGGCTTCCTGCTCAGCGGGAAAGCTGCTTCTCCCTCTCTCACTTCCCCTGCTTGTGTTCCCTCTCTCGCTGTGTTTCTCTCTGTCAAATAAATAAAATCTTTAAAAAAAAAAAACAGAAATGCAGAAAGGTCTCAAATGGATCAACAAACTAGAGAAAATAAAAGCAAAATAAATCCAAAGCAAACAGAATGGAAATAATTTTAAAGAAATGAAAATAGGTAAACAGTAGGGAAATCAATGAAACAGAAGCTGTTTCTTTGACCAAAAAAAAAAATAAATAAACAAAATTGATAAGCCTCTAACAAGACTCACAAAAATAAAAATAGAAGGGACACAAGTCAACAATAGCAGGTATACAACAGAGAATACCACTATGAATCCTGCCATCATTAAAAGGATAAAAAGGGAATACTACAAAAAGCTTAATGCACATAGGTTCAACAACTTAGAAGAAATGGACCAGTTTCTTTAAATCTACAAACTACCAAAATTAGGATTTTCTGTTGGTTTTATTATACTAAAATGCTTTTTTCAACTTATCCAGTTAAGAGCTAGGAATATATCTTAGAAATCAAATGTGTCTTCCCATCTTAGACTCCAAGTCCTACTCTTTGAAGGAAACTATTTTCAAGAGAATGTAAATAAAAATTCAATTTTTGGTTCAAAGGATGCAATGATATTCTCCAAACCTGTCCTGTGAATAGTTAGGTCCACATTACAGTAAGCAGCAATATACTGGGGAAGGGAATTCACAAGTTAATTTCTTATTTTTGGTCAGCAGTGTTCATGGATTCAGTAACCAATCCTCATGAGTCCCCCCCTTCAAGTCTAAAATCTCAACAACAACAAAAATCTTCCTAAAGGAAACGTTTCCCTCAAGATTGATGGCAAATCACAATTTTTTTCCATTTCCTTGGGCTTGTAATTACCATACATTCTACATAAAGGGACAGAGGAAAAAAGAAACAAATATCTCAACCATGGAGTACACTTCCAGAAGAGTCAACCTTGATTCTCATTTTTTCAGTTACTCTAGAGAGTCCTGTTTGTGAGGAGTTTCCAGAAAACATTGCTGCTGACTTCAGAGAGCAGAGCAGCTAAACTATCCCAAGAATATTGGCATCAGCCATAATACTTAAGAGCAATCTTGATAAGAACAAACCACTGACTATCCTAATAAGCCATTTTGCTGCTCTGCATCATACCTTGTTGATAGACTCCAGCACTCCTACTGAGCTTCCATTAGCCAGAAAGGCCATGAGCCCAACTCACCTATGGGGCCAGTGGCCCATCCTTTTCCTAACATAATTTTGAGCTTAGTCATTGGACCTAATGGACATGTTTTCCTTGAAGCTGTCTCCATGCAAACCAGGTGCATTTATTCTCTGAAGAATACATACCAGAATGCTAACCATATTTTCACAGAAATACAAGATTGGGTTCTAAATCTGTGCAGATGCAATCAGCCCAAACTTCATAAAATAAGTGCATAACTTCAGTGCCCACATCCATCATGTTACCTATTTCTTTTACCATTTAGTGAATGGAAACCTGCCTTTTTCACGTTGGATGGTGCTTTTATGGATTCCAGTAACAAACATCATTTCTGAACAAAGGCTACACAGAACCACAAAGGCAGGCATTCAACCAGAAAAACAAAGTCAGTGCTGGAAGGGTCATGTCATCACCTACTACAGGGCCCCTATGAAAAGTATGGAAAAGTGGACAAAGGATACCCAATATAACATGGTCTCAGTGCTAGAGATTCCGTAACAGTGCTTCAAAGCACATTTTGAAAGAAGTGAAAATGAATTTTCTGCCCCTTTCTTCATAAGACCTGATGTAATATAGGTTTTAAATGGATTTTGACTACAATTTCCCATAGCCTGAGGGTAAGTCTTTTTTGAAAAAGAGCAGCCATGTTTTCAATATTTTACTGATGCACTGCATTAATCATTTAAAAACACCATCTGCCTCCTTTGTGAAAGGCCCAGTCCTCAAGTTATAAGAGAAAGTATAACCAAAGAACCCGCAGAAACAAAAATTAATCTCTAAAAACCCTAACCCAGCAATAAATCCTACAGACAGTGCAGTGGGGTCCCAGATGATCCATTGAGAAAATGAAATGAAAGCCAGCACTACTGAGTGTAGAGTCTATTAAAATGCCTCTCGTCGGTGGCACGAAAGTGTACTTCAGAGGGCAATTCGGAGGGAAGGGCACCAGGGTCACAAGGCTCTTCCTGTCTGACAAGTGGTGGCAGCGCCAAGTGCTAAATGAAAGGACATCGGTCTGTCTGATTACCATGCGGTGTGGTCACTGGCCATCTTGCAACATTCAGGGGTTGTTTGGGGGCGGTAGAGGTAGAGGTGGAAGGTGCTGGACATGCCTTGTTTTGCTCTTACAGGGAAGAAGCCAGAAATATCATTGAGGTAGGGGTCATCTTATAACTGGTGATTAAACTTCCCAGAAAAACAAAGCATAAAATCCAACATTCTGAGGAGTAAGGAAAAAGCCAAGGCCGGGCTCAGGCTCTTGAGTTATTTTTCTACCATCATGGCCTCTGTCTTCCTCGTGAGCTCTCCAAGCACCCCAAGATGTGAAATGAAGTACTCTCTGGCACCAGGTAGGGCATTTGTGTACATGTGACTTGCAAGGACGGTCATGAAAATCCCATAAGTGCCCTTCTCCATGGCCAGCAAATGAATATGGGTCCTGGTACATTTTTTTAATCCAGTAAATGCTTGGACTTTTCAGGGCAACTTCTTACCCTGTACGCCGTAGTATAAGATAGTAAATCCTTGTTGCTGCATCTGTCTTGGTGTATTGAAAACCATGGTAAAGACCGATAGCCAAAACTCTTTCATGTCTCTTGCATGCTTAGTAATTTATTTGACCAAGGGGATTGGGGGAGAGAGAGCACAAGAGGTGGGGAGGGACATTTGGGAGGGAGAAGCAGACTCTGGGCTGAGCGTGGAGCCTGACACAGGGCTGGATCCCAGGAAGACACTTAACTAACTGAGCCACTAAGGGACCCCCAGATTAATTTCTAATGTGAAGGTTCAAATCACTTCCATAAGTGGGACTGAAAATATGTTCCCTAGCTTAAGAGTCACTTCAGACCAGAGGTGCTATGAAGCTGTAGTGGAATCTCTCAAATGTTGCAGGAACATGCATGAGGAAGCTAGTAGAACAGGATTCCCTGTCAACAAAGAATGGAAGGTGAGACATCATTTCCATATACAAAAAAACTGCGACCCACCATTTTTTTCCTAAATTACAGGCTGTCACTTTATAAAATTGTCTAGTATTTTTTAATTTGTATAATTATGTCTTTCTAGATGTATCTGTGCTTCATAGTATGTTCTCATAATTAGTTTCGCTTTGCATAGGATGTGTTATCTTTTGCTTTATACTTCCTTTCCAATCCCTATCTATCCCTGTGCCTCCCTGCACAATTACACAGAAACAGGAAAACCTACCTAAAGCAACACTCGAAAAGTGCACTTGAGGTTCATGTATATGCTGTACTACACATGCTCTCAGCCACTTTTTCAGCAGCAGCAAGCAAAATGCCATCAACGGTGAATTTTTCAAGAGGAGTAACATTTTTCTCACCCTTGCTCATCCAGATTGTGGAAATAAATGTAATATTCAAGATCAAACCCAGGGAATAATTCCTGAAGTAAAAAGATAGAGAGCAAACAGTGAAACCAGACTCTCCGCTGCTTCCCTCAAGAAAACTGTCTTCCAGGGCACCTGGGTGGCTCAGTCATTAAGCATCTTCCCTCAGCTCAGGTCATGATCCTAGAGTTCTGGGATCGAGCCCCTCATCTGGCTCCCTGCTCCACAGGAAGCCTGCTTCTCCCTCTCTCACTCCCCCTGCTTGTGTTCCCGCTCTAGCTGTGATTCTCTCTGTCAAATAAATAAATAAAATCAAAAAAGAAAAAGAAAACTGTCTTCCTTGAAGACAATTATGCATGTCAAACTATCAACTAGGTTTTTATTGAGCACTTACTATGTGCTAGGCATATGCATTATCCACACACACTGTTAATAGTTTAGCAACCCTATGAGGAGGTTATTACGGGACCCACGGGATGGATGATGCAACAGGCGTCATCAACAATCCAAGGAAGACCAACATACCTTGGGAACCTGTAAGAGGCCACCCACTCATCAGAGTAAAAAAAGTAACACATGTTCACCATAATTACCCTCAGTTACCAGGGTCAGTTTCACTATACCCATCCCCAGCCAAGTAACTATTAAAACATTTTTAAAAATATAACCAAATGATTAATTTATGTGATCAATCACATGTTCCCAAATGATTGCAAGTGGTTTGAATATTTTGATGATTAGAGGGGTCACCTGTGTGGCATAGTCGATTAAGCATCCGACTCTAGGTTTCAGCTCAGGTCGTGATCTTGCTGTCCTGAGATTGAGTCCCATGTTAGGGATTCTTCCTCCTTCTCCCATTGCCCCTCTGCCC
This sequence comes from Spilogale gracilis, assembly GCA_004023965.1. Taxonomy (NCBI): domain Eukaryota; kingdom Metazoa; phylum Chordata; class Mammalia; order Carnivora; family Mephitidae; genus Spilogale; species Spilogale gracilis. The sequence continues at coordinate 140,749 of PITA01002404.1, read as the reverse complement.
CCCAAATTAATTAATAAACATTTATTTATTTTTAAGATTTTATTTATTTATTTACTTATTTGACAGAGAAACACAGTGAGAGAGGGAACACAAGCAGGGGGAGTGAGAGAGGGAGAAGCAGGCTTCCTGCCGAGCAGGGAGCCTGATGTGGGGCTCAATCCCAGGTCTCCAGGTTTAGGACCCGAGCCAAAAGCAGATGCTTAAAGACTGAGCCATTCAGGTATCCCAAAAATAAACCTTTAAAAACAAATTAGACTTCAGTTACTTGGAGAATTATGCTACATTAAATATCTCTGTGGGAATGCCAGATGCCACAATTTAACCTAGATGATAGCCAAGGTAGCACATTCACTCCTGGCCAAGGACAGCACTCTCCTCCCCTTGACACTAGATGACCCAGCCACTCTGAGGCACAGCTCCCCTGACTTGCCCTGACACGAAATGAGGCCATAGTTGAAAATTTGATGTTTTTTAAAGCACCCAAGAAAACCAAAGGATATGATTTAACAGAAACAAAACCCCTGGTGTCTCGAAAGCAGGAAATGGAACTCTCCAGAGACAAAAGGCCTGACATCACTTAACTGTAGAGATCCCCAAATCCTGTGACCATACCCAGGGACCTCTGATTAACAAAATACAAATCAATGAATAGTGAAAGGAGTGTAGCTGAGAAAAATCATCACATCTGTTCTTCCTTTTCTATGCTCCTTAATGACTACATCAGCACACCTGTGGGCCCACTGATTCATTTTCACTCACTCTCTGAGCTTGGATTCATTTAGATTTCCAATTTCTTTCAGCATTCTGGCCACTGGATCTGGGACAAAAAGCCTATTTGGGGAGGTTCTGAGACTGTTATGAGAGTAGTTCCCTTCAAACATTATATAAATAAAACTACTCAATATTACATGCTTCAGGTGCACAGAGAAAACACACTTTTGGAGAAAAAAGACCTTTTAAGGACTCAACTATCCTGCATATTGGCATCAAAGACTAATGAAAGGACTAGAAATCTTGAAGATGGTGGTGTAATTCAGAGGATTGGATTTTGAATTTCTGTTTCACCACTTACTAGCTGGATAACCTTGAACAAGTTACATTATTTCTGAAAAACCAAACTCGCCTCACCTGTTAAGTAGAGATAAAATGGGCTCCTTGCCTCATAGGGTTGTTATGAGAATTTAAATGAGAAGATGCATGCTTATCACAGATCTTGGCATTGTATAAGTGCTTAATAAATGTTAGTTGTTAGTATTTTCATAAAATGTAATCATATTCTTTCCCAAGCAGTTTGTACGTGTAGACACAACTTAGCATATTTGCCCCCCCCAAAAAATGTTTGCCAGATCAATGGAAAAATAGGAAAATCTAGGCAAACAAACTTTGATGTTTTTATGGCTTTCGTATATGTGCTGTTTCTCTTAGATAATCTAAAAAAAGCCCCAAAGCCTTGATTCATTTAGGAAGCACTCATTGAGTCCCCAGTGATACATAAATAAGAATTCAAGAGTTTGCCTCCATGTTTATCCCCAATGACCAAACTGACCACAATGAAGGCATCTGAATTCCTGGCTAACTTTACACATGTGAGTCATTTAACAAATGTAGCTATGTGATGAGTCAATATAATAAAAAAACCCAAATCAGCCATGATTTCAGATTCCATCAGAAATATCAGCTACAGGAAAGTCCTTCAGAAGTCCAATGGACTTAGAAGCCTCTAGATGGAAAAGACCAAATCTCATTCCTTTGAAAAAGGAACACAAGGAAATATGAGGTTGATTTCTAAACAGAATTAATGAGTGAAAGTGATACATAAATTATAGTATAAAAATATTTCTGCTGTGGATATATCAAATAACTATAAAGTTAATAATGAAAGTCTTTAACTTTTAATTTCTACAGAGTAGGGATTCTCCACTTCTATACTTCGGTCTTCATTTCTGGTAAATCGCCATCTTTTGTTATTTTCACACCATTCACAAACATTCTCTTGCTCCCCTCATCTGTAGAATAAACTACAGCTAATTCTGATCTGTGAATTTTGCTTTTATGTAACTTTTTCAGACAAAGTTAGAAAGCATTAGACATATTATTATTATTATTATTATTATTATTTTAAGATTTTATTTATTTGACAGAGAGAAACACAGCCAGAGAGGGAACACAAGCAGGGGGAGTGAGAGAGGGAGAAGCAGGCTTCCCGCCGAGCAGGGAGCCTGATGTGGGGCTTGATCCCAGGTCTCCGGGATCATGACCTGAGCCGAAGGCAGTCGCTTAACCAACTGAGCCACCCAGGTGCCCCTCATTAGAAATATTATTAAGATGAAGCTAATGTATTTCTAGCTAAACAACTTATTTCATACTGACATCAATGCTAACATATAAAAACCATGTAAACAAAAGCATTAGGAATAGAATAGGTAATGGAAGGAACTTCCCGGGGAGCATAAAACAACCAAGTGAATTTTGGTTCTTCCTCCAAAATATGTTTTTTCCTAAATTTTCATGTAAATAGTGTCATTCTAAAGCACCATATGTGCAGAATGAAACAAGCAGACACAGCTGGCTCCTGGCCACTGCAGATGGAAGAAAACCAATAAAGTAGTTAAATATCGAGCTGAAGGGCTCGCATGCGCGCGCACACACACGCACACACACGCAGACTCTCAATGAATATCATCCAACGACGATGAAGTACTCAGTTTCACTGGCAAGCCCAGATGATAAGTGGAACAAATGAAATTATGAACAACTTTATAAACACTGAGAAGGTGGATGTGTTCTCCCTGCTCAGTGAAAATACAGAAGAGCATTAATAGGCACTGGCACACACAAATAACCTCAAACTTCCTAATTTCATGACTATTTCTTGCACAGACGGTTTTCAGAACTATATCCAAATTTCCACACCACATGCTTTGCTATAACCTCCTAGAGACTGCCGGTATTCATGAAAACACTTTTAAAAGGCATCCTGAGGGAGAGGTTGTCAACCTGGCATATGGATCTGCGACTCTTGCGTGAAGCCAGAGATCCCATGCTTTGTCATGCCTGCTAGGGGAGGACAGACCCTCACTCCCTCCTGGGCAACTTGCTGGTGGGACTCCTTCATGCTCCCTCTGTCCCAGGTAATGTACTATCTGTTTTTAGTATTCTGATGTAGGCAGGGCAGCTGAACTCCTAGGAAATGGCATTGGGAATGGCGTAGAATGAAATAGGATACGTGTGTTGAGGACAAAGGAACTTTGGAATGTCCTGCTGCTCACCTCATACATTAAAATATATTTTGCTATGTGTTCTCACGCAATGCACTTAGTGTCTTTGGACTTCAGTTTTTTACTCTGCAAAATGATAGAACTGCAACTCTCAGGCACCTTCCAATGCAAACCCTCTATGACAAGCAGTTGTGAAGTATTCCAAGTCCATAAAATTTATGTAAAGCTATCTGGGAAAAAGAGTCTATGATGAAAAGGCATTTAAAATTCACAGAAAATACCAGTTGCCTTATAAAAATGGAAGCCAATAGAGGAAAAAAAATCTAAGCCCCAAACCTAACTTATTAAACAACCATGTGGTAAGTAGAAATATTGGCCACCTCACCTATAGTGTAATATACATCTTTGCCATATCCTGATAGTGTATGGAATATACTTCTCTGCCCCTTGACCTTGGACTTGGCCATGTGATTCACTTTTTTTCAATAGAATATTAGTGAAAGTAATACAGAGACTTAAAACGTGCCTATGCATTGGGCTTGCCCTCCTGAGCATCTGCCATTGCCATTGGAAAAACAAAACACGGGAGTCACTACCCATTCAGTCTGAACCCCAGAAGAGACTCACAGAACAATCTTAAATCAGGCCTACAGCCTGGAGCCAGCTGAGTCCAAGTGAACTTCATAGACCCACAGGCAAGAAAAAAAATGCTTTTATTGTAAACCACTGAGATTTTGAGGTTACTGCATAGCATGATTCCAAGAAAAGCTGACTGATCAGCCCTGCAAAGAAATAACATAGAGCGTATAAAGAAAATGCCTAGAGAACATGAGAAGATAAAAACCTATCTATATGGGTTCTATACACATATCTATCAAGCTTCTCTATCACAGAACCTACAATGATGTGTACTCAGCGTGGTCACAAGTGTGTCAGGATGACAGTGATGTCAACTTGAAAACCACACACAAATTACAACAGGCTCTTTTACACTTGATTTAAAATAAGCATAATGAATAGCCATAAATGGTTAGCTTGATAACAGAATTAGATCTTTATTGAGAAAGTGGTAAAATTACGGAAAAAACTGAAAGTTTCTGAAACTTCATTTGAATATCAGTTTTTACAAACACAACATACTGTCTTTTTACAATGCATGCAGCCTGGGGATGGTGTGGATATTTTCCACCACAGGCCACACGCCTTTTTTTTTCCCTTTGCAAACAGACTTTCATTTTTTAATTTTTAGAAATTCAGATATAATTGACATATAACAGCCTGTAAGTTTAAGATGTACGTGTTGGTTTGACACATTTATTTATTATGGTATGATTACCAACTAAGCACTAGTTAACTTTTCTATTATGTTAAGTAATTATCATTTCTTTTTTGTGGTGTAAACAATTAAGATCTAGTCTCTTAGCAACTTGGAAGTTTATAATATAGTATGGCTGACTATAATCTCTATGCTGTGCATGTAGGTCTCCAGACCTCACTCATCTTCTAGCTGCAAGTCTGTATGCTTTGACCAACACCTCCCCAGTTTCCCCACCACTACCACCACCCCCAGGCTCTGTTAACCACCATTCTACTCTCTGTTTTCAGAACTATGGCTTTTTGGGATAACACATATAAATGATATCTCCCACTATTTGTCTTGCTCTGACTTATATCACTTGCATAATGCCCTCAAGGTCCATCAATGTTGTAGGATTCCTTCTTCCTCGTGGCTAAATTATATTCACTGTATATAAATATACCACATCTTCTTTACCCACTCAGTCACTGAAAGACACTTAAGTTGTTTCCACATCTTAACTACTGTAAATAATACTGTAATGAATATTATTGTGCAGATATCTCTTCAAGATACTAATTTTATATGTTTAGAGTAGGATTGCTGGATCATACAAAAGCTCTACTTTTAATTTTTAAGAAGCCGCCATACTGTCTTCTATAATGGTCATTTTCCATCTTCCATTCCTATTTCCATTTTACGCTTCCACCAACAATGCACAAGAGTTCTCATTTTTCCACATCCTTATCAACATTTGTTATTTCTTGACTTTTTGATAATGCCCATTCTAACAGATGTGAGATGGTATCTCATTGTGGTTTTGATTTGCGTTTCCCTGATGATTGGCTATATTGGGGATATTTTCATGAGCACATCGACCATTTGTTCTTGGGGAAAATGGCCATGCTGGACCTTTTCCCATTTTTAAACTGGACGTATCTGTGGTGAAAAAACTGAGAGCTTTCCTCTAAGATCAGGAACAAGACAAGGATGTTCACTTTCACCACTTTCATGCAACATAATACTGGAAGTCCTAGCCACAGCAATCAGACAAGAAAAAGACACAAAAGGCATCCAAATTGGTATGAAAGAAATAAAACTTCCACAATTTGTAGATGACATGATATCCTATGTAGAAAACCCTAAAGACCCCACCAAAATACTACTAGAACTAATAGATAAATCCAGCAAAGTCATAGGGTACAAAATCAACGTACAGAAATCTGTTTCATTTTTATACACTAATAATGAAGTAGCAAAAAAAAGAAATTAAGAAAACAATCCCTTTTACAATTGCATCAAAAGTAATAAGATACATAGGAATAAACTAACCAAGGAGGTGAAAGACTTACTCTGAAAACTATATAACATTAATGAAAGAAATAGAAGATGACACAAATGAAAAGATACTCCATGCTCTTGGATTAAAAGAACAAATATTGCCAAAATGTTCATACTGCTCAAAGCAATCTACAAAATTTAATGCAATCTCTTTCAAAATAACAACGGAACTTTTCACAGAACTAGAATAAATGATCCTAAAATGTGTATGAAGCCATAAAAGACCTCAAATAGACAAAGCCATCTTGAAAAGGAAGAATAAAACTGGAAGTATCATAATCCTGGATATTATTAAGGAGTGCACATGTGGTCATGAACATTGGATGCTATACACAACTAATGAACCACTGAACACTACACCAAAAACTAATGATGTACTATATGCTACTTAATTGAACATAATAAAAAATAAATAAAAGATATAATAAATCTATAGTAATCAAGACAGTACTGGCACAAAAATACAGACACAGATCAATGGAAGAGAATAGAAAGCCCAGAAATAAACCCACAATTATATGGTCAATTAATCTTCAACAAAGGAGGAAAGACTATGCAATGGGAAAAAGTCTCTTCAACAAATGGTATTGGGAAAACTGGCCAGCCACACGCAAAAGAATGAAATTGGACCACTTTCTCATGCCATACCCATAAATAAACACAAAACTGATTAAAGACTTAAATGTGAGACCTGAAACCATAAAAATCCTAGAAGAGAGCATATGCAGTAATTTCTCTGACATCAGCTTACAGGAACATTTTTCTAGATATGTCTCCTGAGGCAAGGGGAAAAAAAACAAAAATCAACTATTGGGACTACATCACAATAAAAAGCTTCTGCACAGCAGAAGAAACAATAACAATAAAAGACAACCTACTGAATGGGAGAAGATATTTGCAAATGACATATCTGATAAAGGGGTAGTATTCAAGATATATAAAGAACTTACATAACTCACCACCAATAATAATAATAATAATAATCTAATTAAAGTAGACAGAAGACATAGACAGACATTTCTCCAAAGAAAACATACAGATGACCAACAGACACATGAAAAGATGCTCAATATCACTAACCATCAGGGAAATGAAAATCAAAACTACAATCATGTATCACCTCATACCTCACATGGCTAAAATCAAAGACACAAGAAACAAGTGTGATGAGGATATGGAGAAAAAGGAACACTTGGGCACTGGTGGTGGGAATGCAAACTTTTATAGCCACTGTGAAAAAAGGTATGGAGGGTCCTCAAAAAATTTTAATAGAATTACCATAGATCTAGTAATTCTGCTACTGGACATTTATCCAGAGACTATGAAAACACTATTTCAAAAAGATATATGCACACCTATGTTTATGGCAGCATTATTTATAAATTATGTAATTATATTTATATAATTTATATATATATATAAATTATAGCCAAATTATGAAAGCAAGCCAAGAGTCCATCGATAGATGAATAAAGAAGATGTGTGTACAAATACACACACACACACACACACACACACACACACACACAGGAATATTACTCAGCCATCAAAAAGAATGAAATCTTGACATTTGCAACAACATGGATGGATCTAGAGGGCATAAATGCTAAGTGAAATAAGTCAGTCAGAGGCAGAAAAATACCATATGATATCATTAATATGTGACATTTAAGAAACAACACAAATAAGGAAAAAAAGAGACAAACCAAAAAACAGACTCTTAACTATGAGGAAAAAAACTGATGGATTCTAGAGGAGAGGTGAGTGGGGGGATGGGTGAAATAGGTGAAATAGGTGAAAGGGTATTAAGAGTACACTTACCATGATTAGCACTGAGTAATGTATACAATTGTTGAATCACTATATTGTACACCTGAAAGTAATATAATTCTGTATGTATAACTATACTGGAATTGAATGTTTTAAATAATTAAAAAATTTAAAATTTTCTTTTTTCTACTAAGTTGTATGAGTTCTTTATATATTAACCTTTTATCAGATATGTGGTTTGCAAATATTTTCTCCCATTCTATAGTTTGTCTTTTCAATTTATTGGTTATTTTCTTTGCTGGGCAGAAGCCTTTTAGTTTAATGGAGTCCCACTTGTTTACTTTAATTTTTGTTCCCTGAAGCAGACACTTTCTTAAGAGACAATGTTTGAATTTTTCCTAGGTTCTAGAAGCTACTGAATTTGGACAAATCAACTTTATAGAGAAATGTGTACATATCTGTTTCACAACTAAATAATATAATTACCATGTTGCATCTTATTTTTATGCTGCTCTATTGGAGCCAGAAATCCTGCTCAAGCAACCTTACAGTCTCTATAGGAAATGCGCCGAAAGTCTTAGTTTTGTTTAACAGCCTCAGCAAAGAGGACCAGAGAATAAACTATTCAGAGGATAAACTCTCCAAATTCAATTTCAGAGCACCAGTCACAGTAATAAGAATGAAGTAACCGTTTTTTTTAATACCACTTGATAATAGATTATGCAGCCATTGAAAACAGGGTTTGTGAAAAAATTGTGATAATCTATAAATTAATTGTGGGGTAATTTTAAATGAAAGAAAGCAGCATACATAACAGTATCAATAGTAGGATCACAACAATGTAAAAAATAATGTGCGCCAGAAAACCAGATTTCGAATGTTCTCTAAATTGTTAGCACATTGTCTTTGAGTGATAGAGCATTTGAGTGATATTTTTTTACATTGTTCTGCATCATCTGCATTTTCTAAACTGAATATGCATTTTTTTAAAATATCTTTTGAAATTACTTTTCCTAAATTACAACTTTATTCTTTTCCTTTATGGTATACTTTGTTCAGTTATCTTCCATATCCTTACCAAAAAGGGGGAAAAGCAAATTAACCTTGAAATAAGAATTTATGTATTTATATCTGATCCTCAAAAGTTTCGTTGATTACCAAGAGCACAAATATTTGGTCCCACAGCTAAAATTTCAGGTGTAATTTTTTTTAATGTAAATATTAACCAGAACAATGAAATGATATCATCTCTACAGAAGAGTTGACAGTACCTTACAGCATGGTCATTAAAAACGGAGATAGCCTCTCATTACTGTAAGACTGGGGAAATTCTGACATTACACAGGACATGAAAAATCATGTCCCCAAAACACAGCAATCATGTCTTCAAATCTGTAATTATTTCAACAGAATGGACTGGCCTGACTCAAAATTTATATGTAAATAAGTTGTAACGATTTTAATCTCAAAAGAATAAATAATTAGCATATTCTTCATCCCAGAGAGCTTCAAAGACTTTATTTAATAGAATATCATGATCTCTATTTCTTCAAAGACCAGTAGAAAATAGAAATGTGAAAAAATTTTTGTAAGGCTGCAGAGTAAAATATGACAATGTGATACTTCCTGATTTATGAATTTTTCCCGAGTGCGTCATTAGAATCTTGAAAATATGTTACCACTGGGCTATATGTAAGAAGAAAAAAATTTTTAAAGCAAATTTCCCATGTTGTAGGAGTAATTTTGCATAAAGCAATATTTAGTGTTTTCATTTCCAAAGCAAACATTAAAAAAAATAAAACTACTTCCCACTTTGCTTTGTGGGAAATTGCTACTAATAACTATCGTTAAACAGTTTTGCAAAAATATGACATGCTATTTCATTGCCGGATAATAAGCTCAGCAGAACAAAACATAAATAACCAGTTCTATGCTATTGTTTTTCAGCTTCAGAAAATTACACATGCTTTTACTAGTTGATAATTTTGTGCAGTTAAAATCTAGGCAACCTCATTAAAAATTAATAGCCTTGTATCATAAATAATATAAGCCTATCTTTAAAAGATATGGAAGGCAGATATTGGCACTTTGCAAAATTAACAAGGAAAGACTACTATGTCACCCTTCAAATATTTACCTAAGTTTTTAGGAAGTCTCAGGAACAACTGTGGGAGTCTGCTTACTGTGCAAATTCTCTTCTGATTTGTAAAGGCCAAGAAACAGCAAAAATTACCTCCTATCCCAACACACCCACACGTACACACACTAGTTATGTCAAAGCAACTAAGATCACCTGTTAATTGATTTTTTTTAAAAAGCAGGAACTCCACTATACACACACACATATATACATACATATATATATAACTATATATCATCCTCATAAAGAGAAAATACTTCCACTTGCTCCCAGTTGACTATGGTAAAAACAGAAGCATCACCAGGATTGTAAGCCTCACCAGGATTAATGGAAGAATGACCAACTAGCGGAGGAGACTCTAGTGAATGATGTCATGTGTGATTACCTGATACTAGAAAGAGCAGGGCAGACATTTTTAAGTCAGAGGATTACAAAGGACACCAAACAATAGAGCCCTAACCTTGGGAGGGCGGGCTTTGTTAGGAATAATTCGCCTCCACGAAAAGGAGTTTTTCCTCAGCATGCCCTCTGCCCTTGAGGGATGACAACTGGGATTGGTAAACTGGGGGCAAACACTCTGGTCTGCTGTACTTTCCTTCCCCTGAGAGTGTGCCTGATCACACAGAGTCTGAGTTCTCCCTGCACCACTGTGCCAGAGCCTCTCCTGGGCAGGGGTTCTCCTCTGGGGGACTTCTGCCCCGACCAGGTGGCACTTGGGGTGGTAGGGCAGTTTGACGTAACCCAGGACTTCAGCCGTTAGTGACCATGTGTCCAGCACAGGCAAAGCCATTACCTTCCTTCCTGCTTCCGGCGGTAAACAGGAGATAGTTGGTCCCTGTCCTTCCACAGTTTTACAGCTGAACTTTTTCAAAAACTCTTTGGCTATCAGTTTTAGGGTGGCTTTGCTCTGATGGTACCATAGCAAATCACCACACTCGCAGGAAAGGGCTCTCACTCACTGCTGAATGAGTTGCAAAAACTCCAAGCCAGATCCACTGCCTGATGTAGAAGGAAGCCATCAATCAGCACATGAGAGAGTGAGTCCACACTTGAGTAATCTGCTTACCAACATCACAATTCTGGTCACAGCACATTAATGGACTTGTGCTATTATTTATTAGTGTTGTTCTTTTAAAGGGCTTTTTTTTTTTACTGTAAATAATTATGCCAAAGGGAAACTACGTTACCACTATGAAAGGAAAATGAGTACCTCTTGTCAAAGATTAACACCCAAAATGTACATAGCCATTACCATATGCCAAGTACCATTAGAATGCTTTACAAACATTCACAATCCTATGAGGTAGGTACTATCATTGCTGTCACTGATAGATGAAAAAACTGAGGAATAGAGAGATTAGGACATCTGCTCAAAGCCAAGTATCTAATGAGGGGTAGGCTGGCATCTGCCCCAAATGTCCTGTATCATGTGTCCTGGCTCTAAAGTCAGCTCTGACAGACCCCAAATATAGAAAGTGACCGTAAAGACAAAGGCAGCAAAAAGAAAATCAATGTTCTCACTGTTCCAAAATAAAAATGAAATGCAAAGCATTGTAACAATTGGTCAACAAAAATTCCCACCTGTAAATCTTATTTTTCTTGCACAAGAGATAACTGTTAATAATCAATTGATAATAAAATTCTAAATTTAAAAATAAAAATGAAATACAAAGAATAATAACCAATCGATTTCTAAAAACCCACTCTGGAAAATTCTGTTTTATCCATGCAAGAAATAACTGTTGATGATAAGTCAGTAACAAAAACTTCACTTTGAGTAGCTTCATTTTAAGATTAATTAGAGTAAGATGCCCTGAAGAGAAAAGAGTGTTTTAATTAGTTTTTCCTCCTCTTTTGGTATGCCTTGACCAGAAATCTATAGAGGCTGAACAGACCTGAATCACTTTGAGTTAATCTAATAGCATTTTTTCCCCCACCACATTCTTCAATGTATTTATCAGTAGTGATTCTTATCCTTCACTCACCTCTTTCCCCCGCAGAAACCTGCCTTCAAGTGATTCTTGTGGTCGGTTCTTGGCTCTACTACTTCTGTTTCACCTAAGCAATCATACTATATCTGTGAAGTTAGGGATTTGACGGGCTATTCTTTTCACAAGTGTGCATGAAGAGAGACAGCACTAACTCTCCCTGACTCCACACCTTTGCTTCCTGGTCTCACAGTAACTACACACTTCCCAACATCCCCTGCAGTTAGGTGGGGTCATGTGACTGTTTCTAGCCAATAAAGTGTGAGCAGCAGTGACTCATGGGAACTTCAGGGATCCTGATTGTTCTCTCTTTGTGTCTATGGCTGGAGAAAGTGGACTGTCGGACCTAGAGGAACCCAAAAGCCCAGGATAGGAGTCTGAGTCCTTCAATAATTGTGGAACATAGGACTGATTCCCACCAAAGCCCACACTGGACTATGATATGAGGTGAGAAATGGCCTTTTACTGTCTTAAATTACTTTGAGATCATTATGATAGCAGTTATTTTATTCTGATGAATATAATGCATTAAAACAAATACCTAACTCCTACTATTTGAAAATTGTTTCTCCGTGTATCCTTAAAATGACAACCCCTTAAAAAACACCAGTGTAAGAGGCACTGTCCCTGCTGTTGTTGTTCCATGGAAAATGTGCTTCCAGCACTGAGGAAAATAATCAAAGTCTGCATCATATCACGTTCTAGCTAAATCTGCTCTAAACTTCCTGGTTTTTCTCTTTCTGCTAATACTTCATTGTAACGGGCATGTTGAATGAGTAAAACTTACGGGGTTTAATCAGCTGTTTTTTTTTTTCTTACAGGCTCTTTAAATTTAATTAGATCCTCTCTTCACCCTGACTTTTATGGTCATACTTTGGTTTAAAAAAAGAAAAAAGAAAAGAAAGAAAAACCTACTGCCATTTTAAATCAAAACTGACATTTCAATTCAGTATTTTGAAATGACTAATTGGATATAATAAGCAAAAGATCAATTGACAAAGTTACTATTCCTCCCTCCCAGTTGCCCTTCCCGATCCTGGCCAGCCCCCAGCTGCTCCCCATCTTAGAGGAGAAAAGTCTGTTTAACATCTTCTATGTTAAATTTGAAATTTCTCCCCCATGTCTGTACTGCTATTTCTGACCTGTGTCCCATCCACAGTTGAAGCCGCAAGGGAGAAAAAGTAAAAAGGTAGGAGAATTTCTACTTGACAAGTCCTTTGGTCATACAGTGCTGCTTTTTCTGCTGTTCTTTTTTCTGTTGTTGGTTTAGAGCTGATATATATATATTTTTTTATTGTGGGTATTTTTTTAAAGATTTTATTTATTTATTTGACAGAGAGAAACGCAACTAGAGAGGGAACACAAGCAGAGGAAATGAGAGAGGGAGTAGCAGGCCTCCCGCTGAGCAGGGAGCCCAATGCAAGGCTGGATCCTGGGACTCTGAGATCACAACCTAAGCCGAAGGCAGATGCTTAATGACTAAGTCACCCAGACACCCCTATTGTGGGTATTTTTTCTGGATTCTCTGGAGACTCTTTTCTGGGTCTCCCTGACTGAACCTCATTGACTCACTGATGCCTCTCATTTGGCTGCACATTCCCAAATATCCTCAGCTTCTGTCCCCTATTCCTCAACCCCATATTTAAGTTATCATGCCAATTTCTTTACTTGCTTATTGTCCATTCTTCTCTACACCCCACCCCCCATGCCACCAACCTGTCAGCTCAATGACCACTGTACACCTCACACCCTTTTAACTGCTGTGGTCTCTTTATCCTGAGACAATTCTCTCAGAACTGTTCCAGGCTGTTGGTTCAAGGGCTGGTCCCTAGGATTCACCTTCCATCACAGGGCAGGGAAGTTAGACATGGCTCTCTTTCCCTAGCCAGAGCATTCCCTGTCCCCATCTCTCTGGCTCATTTGATTTTCCAGTGAGGCTGAGGGAAATGAGACACCAGTTGGCCAAGCCCTTCTACCCACAGGGGTCAAGTGTGAAGCTCTCTGGGTAGCCGCATGAGAGTCCCCTCCTCAGATTTTTGGTAGGGGCTAAGCACATCCCTACTTCTCTTGCTTAGTTTAGTCAGAATCACAGTACAGCTTTCCCCTGAAAAGCCCTTACAACACTGTTTTAATTTTGAATATCAATTCACTTATCTTTCACATAGGTGAGGGGCTTCATGAATCATATAAGTGGTTCTCAGACTTCCCTTTCTAAATTCTTCCCTTTCTAAATATTTTTTTTTGGAGTGGAACTTCTATTTTTCTTGGTGCCTTTGCCAAAATTTCACAATCCTGTTCTCCTACTTAAATTGAGGTCTTCTGGGGTGCCTGGGTGGCTCAGTTGGTTAAGCAACTGCCTTCAGCTCAGGTCATGATCCTGGAGACCCGGGATGGAGTCCCACATCGGGCTCCCTGCTTGGCGGGAAGCCTGCTTCTCCCTCTCTCACTCCCCCTGCTTATGTTCCCTCTCTGGCTGTGTTTCTCTCTGTCAAATAAAATCTTTAAAAAAAAAAATTGAGGTCTTCCTTGTGAACACACATGACCCCTGTAAGGTCCAGTTAGTGCGTATTTCCAAGCTCCCGGTGTCCTGTGTAACACATCCACACTTTGGTGCGGCTTACTTAGTATTCCCTACACACAGCAATTGCTTGCTTTGGTGGGTCAACAGCTATTCCACTTCTTTAAACATACAATTTCATTTTCTCCCCACTACCTCTGTTGCGGACCCTGTCAGTCTAAGTTTCTATTTTTCATATTCACAGGGTAGCAGTCCCATTGGAAGTGGTTGCTTTGTTTTTACTGAGAGTGTATGTCAAAGATTAAAAAAAAATCAAAGTGTTCTAAGGATGCTTTTCTTCACACGCAACACAGATGAAGAAGTTTCATTGTCCACCTCTACGTTATCTTGCTAAGCTCTCTGTTTACTTGCTTATTGTCTGTTCCTTCCCCACCGCACCCCACCCCACTAACACATCCATCCCATGATAGCAGAATTTCCCCTCAGGCAGAATACTGCTAACTCTCCCCAGTGCCAATGACTGTGGCAGAGAAGATGCCCTAAACAAGTGCTTCCCAAACTTCAGAGTCCCAAAAATCAACTGGACATGATACTAAATCAGATATTCTTTGATGAAATAATAATTAACTTTTATCAGTTAGCCTGGGGTGTGCCGAGGAGGCTGCTTGTCTAACAAACTCCCAGGTGATAATGGTCTGCAGAGAACCACACATTGAATAGCAAGGCAGAAAAATATTTGTTGAATGAATTTTACTTTTTAGATGCCTCTTTGTTATTTACAGTACTTTAGGGAGACTGATGGAGATCATGGGGCAAGGAGCCCTTCAGAGTTGTCCCTTGCCACCACCACTGACTGTTCCCAACTTTAGCTTCCTGCGGCAAAGTCTGGGAATGCTGAGAGCTCTAAGAGTGTCCTTTGTCAGAGTCTGTTCATGGTCTAAGGAAGGATTTCAGAGAACACCGTGCAAAAGGGCCAGGCCTTAGCTTGGGTGGAGGATTCTAAATTGCACACATGTCAGCAAGGCTCAAGGGAAAAGACTCAGCCCATACAGCAGTGAAAGCAACTGTTCAGACTACACACCTGGAAGGTGTGGCACCATCTTGCTCTTTAACTCCTCTAAAGCAGATGGATGCTTTGCATAAATTTGCACAGTATTAGGCAATTCTAATACTGTCAGGTGATAAACTGACTTATTAAGAGAAACTTCTGTCCCAAATACCAGTTTGAGAGGTGATAAACAAAACAAACCTATTTCCCAGAAGCCTCCCGAGCTGAAAGCAGAGGGCAGGGTGGGGAGCAGAGGCTCTGGCGGAGCTGAGCTGGAGGGAGGACCCAGGGCAGGCTGCCAGGGGGGATCTGGAATTACAGTGGAAGCAGCCACTTCTCCTACTTCTCCCTTGAGTCGGGTAATTCTACCTGTTTCCCAGCAGAAGTGGGCACTGCAGTGTGAAAAAAGGAGACAGAGTGGGGTGGCCGAAGCAAAGATTTCAGGGTGTGTTCACTTTCAGATTCTCTACTTATTATAAGCTGGGTAACTTGGGGCAAATTATATAATCTATGAGCCTGAGTTGTCTCATCTTTAGAGTAAGGACAAGAATAACAGTCTTGCGAGCTCATTATGAGAACTAAATAAAATATACCAGGAAGCTTAATGGAATGCCAGCATTTAACAGGAGCAAATCTCCCTCCCCCTTCAAGGACCACTACAGGCATGGGAGACAGACCCCTCAGGCTTGTAAAGCACCTTAATTTTTTTTTTTAAGATACTGTTTAGTTTTTGATGCCATTATTTTTTTTAATTTATTTATTTAAGAGAGAGCACAAGCAAAGCACAAACAAAGGGAGCAGTAGAGGGAGAGGGAGAAGCAGATTTCCCACTGAGCAGGGAGCCCAATGTGGGGCTTAATCTCAGGACCCTGAGGTCATGACCTGAGCCAAAGCCAGCCACTTAACCTACTGAGCCACCCAGGGGCTCCTAAAAGGACCTTAAATTTTAAAGCATCTTTACAGTTGTTTTACTCATTTTGCTTTTCTAGAAAAAATAGAGAAAGAGAGAAAAAAGGAAGATGTGAAGAAGAATATACAAAGAGGGAATTATGGGAGAAACACAGCACATTGCAAAACAGAAACGAAAGCCTACAGCTCCGTGGAACATAGAGCCATGCCATGAATGTTAGAGGCCCTCACAAGGCAGATGAAGGTCAACTGACAGAGAGTTACATCTGCAGTAAATGCTCCGCTTAAAATAATAGTAAGCCAGGTGCCTGGGTGGCTCAGTGGGTTAAAGCCTCTGCGTTCGGCTCAGGTCATGATCTCAGGGTCCTGGGATCGAGGCCCACATCGGGCTCTCTGCTCAGCAGGGAGCCTGCTTTCCCTTCTCTCTCTGCCTGCCTGTGATCTCTGTTTGTCAAATAAATAAATAAAAACTTAAAAAAATAATAGTAAGTCAAGCACCTGAATTTGTTGTGAATTTGACTCAGAAATTAATTTTGAGAAGAATTTCTATTCCAATCCCCTGCAAGTGGAGTCATTGTGGCCCTTGGCCTTGATAATCACTGATGTGTATTCCCTGGTGGGACCCTAAGAGGTAGGACTGAACCATGCTACCCTATTAAAGCCTCTTAAATATAGCCTCTGTGGTGTAATGTTTGCTGGACCCTTTTACATGTCAAGGTCCAAAGCAAGTACAAATCTGCAGTACGGATAGAATTGGGGCCCAGCTGGAGCCCAAACTGTGCCCTAGCCCCTCCTTTTGGGGCCTACCTACACAAAGCCACCAGGCATCTTCCAAGATGGAGATGAATTAGATAGAGATGAGTGAGGAAGAGAGCATCAGTGCTCCACTAGCCTGGCCCATCAGCATAGCCCCTCAGGCCTTTACTAAGTCTTTGGGAAGGGACAGCTTGGAGAAATAGCCACCAACTATACTCACAAATATCTGAGAGTGGACAACAGAACTCTGGGGGCATATGACAAAGCAAGGCAAAGAGTGGAGAAAAGGAGCTACCCCCATGTCACTAGTGTGGCATTTCACCAGTGATCAAGTGTGCTAGCCCAGTGGACTTGGGTTTGAATCCATGTTCTGTCATTTTCCAAGTGTATGAGGTAGGGAAAGTTTGGTAACCTCAGGTTCATCATTTATAAAATGGACACCAAAAGGCAAGCATCTCTTAGAGTCCCTCTCAGGCTTCAAAGAGACCCATGTAAAAATAGTACCTACACAAAGAGGTCAAACTCTCTCTCTTCACCAATGACATGGTACTTTATATGGAAAACCCAAAGGACTCCACCCCCAAACTACTAGAACTCATACAGCAATTCAGTAATGTGTCAGGATACAAAATCAATGCACAGGGGGCACCTGGGTGGCTCAGTTGGTTAAGCAACTGCCTTCAGTTCAGGTCATGATCCTGGAGTCCTGAGATTGAGTCTTGCATCAGGCTCCCTCCCTCTGACCTTCTCCCGCTCATGCCCTCTCTAATTCTCCCTCTCTCAAATAAATAAATAAAATATTTTTAAAAACAGTGTACAGAAATCAGTTGTGTTCTTATATACTAGCAATGAATATATAGACAGGGAAATTAGAGAATCGATTCTATTTACTATAGCACCAAAAACAATAAGATACCTTGGAATAACCCTAACTAAAGAAGTAAAGGATCTGTGCTCAAGGAACTACAGAACACTCATGAAAGGAATTGAAGAAGACACAAAAAGATGGAAAAGCATTCCATGCTCATGAATCAGAAGAATAAACATTGTTAAAATGCCTATACTTCCCAGAGCAATCTATACTTTCAATGCCATCCCAATCAAAATTCCACCAACATTTTTCAAAGGGCTGGAATAAACAATCCTAAAATTTATATGGAACCAGAAAAGACCCTGAATTGCTAAGGAAATGTTGAAAAATAAAAAGCTGGGAACATGATGTTACCTGATTCCAAGCTTTATTACAAAGTGTGATCACCAAGACAACATGGTACTGGCACAAAAATAGACACATAGACCAATGGAACAGAGTAGAGAAGCCACATATAGACCAACAACTCTATGGTCAAATAATCTTCGACAAAGCAGGAAACAATATCCACTGGAAAAAAAGACAGTCTCTTCAATAAATGGTGCTGGGGAAATTGGGCAGCTACGTATAGAAGAATGAATCTAGACCATTCTCTTACACCACACACAAAGATGAACTTGAAATGGGCGAAAGACCTCAACATGAGGCAGGAATCCATCAAAATTCTAGAGGAGAACATAGGCAGTAACCTCTTTGACATCAGCCACAGCAACTTCTTTCAAGACCGTCTCCAAAGGCAAAGGAAACAAAAGTGAAAATGAACTTTTCATCAAAATAAAAAGCTTCTGTACAGCAAAGGAAACAATCAACAAAACAAAGAGGCAACCCACAGAATGGGAGAGGATATTTGCTAATGACACTACAGACAAAGGGCTGATATCCAAAATCTATGAAGAACTCCTCAAACTCAACATCCAAAATAGAGATCATCACATCAAAAAATGGGCAGAAGACATAAAGAGGCACTTCTCCATAGAAGGCATACAAATGGCTAACAGACACATGAAAATGTTTGTCATCATTAGCCATCAGGGAAATTCAAATCAAAACCACTCTAAGATACCACCTTACACCAGTCAGAATGGCCAAAATTAACAGGACAGGAAACAACAAGTGTTGGAGAGGCTGTGGAGAAAGGGGAACCCTCTTACACTGTTGGTGGGAATGTAAGCTGGGGCAGCCGCTTTGGAAAACAGTGTGGAGATTCCCTAAAAAATTAAAAATAGAGCTACCCTATGACGCTGCCATCGCACTACTGGGCATTTACCCCAAAGATACAGATGTAGTTTAAAGAATGGTCATATGTACCCCAATGTTCATAACAGCAATGGCCACATGCGCCAAACTGTGGAAAGAGCCAAGGTGCCCTTCAACAGATGAATGGATAAAGAAGATGTGGTCCATATATACAATGGAATATTACGTCTCCATCAGAAAGGATGAATACCCAACTTTTGTAGCAACACAGATGGGATTGGAGGAGATTATGCTGAATGAAATAAGCCAAGTAGAGAAAGTCAAGTATCATATGGTTTCACTTACTTGTGGAGCATAAGGGGTAATATGGAGGACAGTAGGAGAAGGAAAGAAGATGTGAACTAGAGAGGGAGTTAAAGAGGGAGATGAAGCATTAGAGACTTCGGACTCTGAGAAACAAACTGAGGGTTTTGGAAGGTAGGGGGGGTGGGGTGATGGGTGAGCCTGGTGGTGGGTATTGAGGGCTCGTATTGCACGGAGCACTGGGTGTAGGGCATAAACAATGAATCTTGGAACACTGAAAAAATAAAATAAATTATTATATATTAAAAAAATAGTGCCTACAACTTTTCTCACATCATTACAGAAAATAACACGTGTATGTTATAATCGTGTGACATAATGAAAGGGCTTCATCCCAGAGGTAAAAGCATCAGAGGTCCTCAGACCAGAGGCCCTTGCAGACCATCTGCTGAGGACTGAAGGGACAGCAATAACAACAGTGATAACACCCTTCATAGTGCTTCCTACAAACCACGTGCTCTGCTAAGTGCTATCCATTGACAAATTCATTTGGTTCTCACAACAATCTTATGAAATGAAAATATTAATAGAATCCTGACTTCACAAATGAGGCATGGAGAAGCTAAGTAACTTGCCTGAGATTACAGGGCCTGTGAGTGATGGGGGCGGGTCCAAGCCAGGCAGTTAGATCCGCAGTCTTGCCTTCTGCCATTAGGCAACACAACCTCTCACAACCATGGCTCAAGTCCAACCCAGATGCGGCCGCACTGCAGTACAGCCCTTCTCGCCATATCTGGCATCAGGCACCTGACAAACATTGGTATTTACAGAGCAGCTCGGTCAAGGGTGCAGCCCAATGAGATCTGTGGTACAGTGGTTTGACAGGGCAGGGCAGTCCAGGGCGAGGGCTGTGGTGCTGGCGGTTAAAGTGAGAATCACAGAGAGACAGTCAACGCTGGCCCAACAGCCAGCCACACCACTAGGAAGGGAAGAGGAGGACAGGACCAGTGAATTCCCCATGGTGGTGAGTGCTCAGGGTTTGTAGCACTCCCTGGTCAATCCTCGCGGGACACTCTGATAGGGGCTTGGAAGTCTAGCATTAGTGTGGGGAATTTGAGCCACTCTGTTTTTAGCTGTCACACCTACCCCCTAATCGGCCTGCCAGAGGGAGGCCAGGGCACAGCTGGAAGCAGCTGCTGAACTTCATCTTGGTGATTATAAATTGTAAGTTCCTGAAAAGCAGAGAATGTGTCTCTTGCATTTAGGTAGTCCCCACCAGTGGCCAGAGGCCTTTTTTCACATAGTAGGCCACCAATAAACGTGTAATGAAGTTAACCGTGTATATTTAATAAAAATTTACTACCTAGGACTAGCCCTCAAAACAATTACTTTCAACTTCATAATTTTCTTTGCAGAGGCAATGGCATAAGCCTACTTCTCTGCTCTAAGTGTAAGTAAGAACAAGAAAACTCTTAACCGCAAGACTGAAGATCCAGACCAAACTCCGAGCACATTTCTCACACACTGACTCTGTACAGGATTCTCTTTAGACACTAAGAGCCCTTCCTCTATCGAGAACAGCATATCTATCTATCTACCTATCTACTCTTTGCAAACTCAATCTTGTTGTTTACCTTAAATAAAAAAAACCATAGCTAACAACAGTTTTCATCATTATTATTACTATGATTTTTGCTGACATTTTACCAATTCGGAATTAAATCCAATTTTATGTGTTGCTATGACTCAGGGAAGAAAAGTGGCTGCGGTTGGTGCCATAAATCTTTAAATCAGTTGTTTTCAAATGTATAAAGGTAGCTTCAGGTCAGCTTGGAGGACTGGTTGCCATGTCCCAATGTCTGGACTCCTGGTGCAAGGCTAGACTACGGCCAGAATGTGATGGAGTGAACATAAATGAAATGAGACTGTACTTTCCTCCACAGAACCCCCAGAGATGTGTGTCATGGAAATTGAAAATCCCTGTTCTACAAAATAAAGACACTTTAGCAGTGCTTTGCCAGATGCCAACTTCTTGGTGACAGTTTAGAACAAGGGTCAACAAACTAGAGATTGTGAGCCAAATCTAGCCCACCCCCAAGTTTGCATAAGTAACATTTCATTGAACACAGCCACAATCATTCATTTCTGTAGTGTTTATCACTGCTTTTGCCACACTGTTAAGTGTAGAGTTGACTACTCTCGCAAGAGGCAAAATGGCCTACAAAGACAAAAATATTTGCTATCTGTCCTCTACAGCAAAAGTCTGCCACCCCTGATTTAGAATAGTACCTAAGGGCACAGACACCAATATCTCATGGCAATTTGGAATGACACCAAAATTCATTTCACCAATCCAGAGTCCAACCTCCTAAGACGTCAGAATGTAATTAGAGTCCCTAAGTTTTCTTAAGCATTTATATAGTTTACTTCTTCAATCATCAACATGATGTCTCTCAAAGAGGCATAAATCTTTGCCATAATGTGCCACAAGGGGAGCAGAAGGGGCGTCTGGGTGGCTCAGTTGGTTGAGTGACTGCCTTCAGCTCAGGTCATAATCCTGGAGACCCGGGATCGGGTCCCACATCGGGCTTCCTACTCCGCGGGAAGCCTGCTTCTCCCTCTCTCAGTTCCTCTGTTTGTGTTCCCTCTCTAGCTGTGTTTCTCTCTGTCAAATAAATAAATAAAATCTTAAAAAAAAACACACACACACAAGGGGAGCAGAAGCTTTAGGTCCTACCCGTTATGTTGGGCACTGGCCTTTCACTCATGTGCACAAAATCAGATATGTGGCTCTTACTGCATTTCCTTCCACTTGTGAGTGTTTTACTTGTCTCCTTCATGACTTGAACAAACTTGGAAACATTAAAATTTGTCCATAAGACATAGAATTGAAAACTCCATCCCTCAACCTTAAGATATGACTCTTCTTATTTCTACTTCTGAGGCCTGCCTAGCTGCAGCCTTGTTAGTTCTTCCCAAAGGGGGGCTCTCTGGTCAGACAGCACTTGCCTAACAATGTGTGAAGAAGTAGAAGCCCCCAGACCCCACTCAGTGCACCTTTTTCTTCCCTCACCTCAAATTCCTTCCCCCTAAGTAGGACTACATCTCCTGGGCTGCTTGACTAGCAGAGAACAGCAGTGTTCTCATTCTTTCCCATAATAACTTATTTTTCTTACACTCCTACTTATGAGCACAAATAATGGAAGAGGAAAATTTAAGAAGTAAAAAAAAAAGAGCATGGTGAGATGTTAGCATGTGGTAAAGGCCAGGTAGTGGGAAAAGAAGAAAGAGACATGCAGGACAACCCCAAAGGTAAAACTTACCATCAAGAAGCAATAACAAGCCAGGCTTTCAAAAGACAAGGAAGTAAAAATTTGACAGTGCAGGTAATGCAGAATGTTTTAGTTTTACCCACTGACCTTGTTCTTTCAAGGCACATCTTGTACATTCTCAGAAAGGGTGTGCCTGAGGTTGTGTTTCACCTCCTTGCACTCCAGGGAAAATCCCAATGATGGTGGTGGATCTCTCTCTTAAGAGTTGTTAAGCTCCATGCATATAGAATCCCATTTTCACAAACTTCAGAGTGCACTGAAATGTCTTTGTTTTACCTCTCATTAAATGGAATCAAATGGCTACACCGCAGAAGAGGCTATTGTCTACTGATAGCTACTGAGCAAAATCAATGTCCCAAAACTCAAGGTACCTGCTCAGGTTCCATCCCAACCAGCCCTGCAGAAAATCAGTCTCTCTGTACTCCACATTTCCACTGGTCGAAACCTAGCTCAGGGCCTGCCTGATTTGAGATCCATGATTCCAACACCTGAATAAAGGATCTCTTCACTATCTCAAAAGCAGAAAACATGTAAGCATCTTACATTTGCTGATGTTCATTTCTTACACTGATTTTATTGATAATAAAAACTATAGTAGGGTCTACCTTATAGATATTGAACCCTATGTATTCATAGACTGGGAGGCAGAGCTAGAATAAGGGTAAAACCTTAAGTAAGATGCCCAGGGCACAAATTTAAGGAGGCACTCACTTTCAGGTCATATGTAAATACAGAGTCAGCAATCTCTGAGCAATGGGGATGGGAGTTTATGGATAATGCTTCACCTTTCCATCCCTCAAGTATATGATCTGAGTTGCATTCTATAGGCTATGAAGAAGAATATTATGATTGTGTTCAGTTGCCCAAGCAGTGACCACTTGGTAATAAACATTTATATTTGCCTTTCCCTCCTCCTCTGTTTCATTCTTTTGAAATTCTCACCCCAGCTCCATGGAGTCACCCCCCAACTACAATCTCCTAAATGCAAGCCTGTATCAGAGACTCCGCCTTCTGAGAAAATCCAACCAAAGAGGATTGGTGTAGGATTTGCCATAGGAAGCAGATGCTCATGATGGGATTCTGGAACTAGTGACTCACCAG
Source organism: Spilogale gracilis (assembly GCA_004023965.1). Taxonomy (NCBI): domain Eukaryota; kingdom Metazoa; phylum Chordata; class Mammalia; order Carnivora; family Mephitidae; genus Spilogale; species Spilogale gracilis. The sequence goes on along the minus strand of PITA01002404.1, from coordinate 116,960 downwards.
GGGCCAGGATCATTATCATCACTCTTATTACCTATTGCAAATGGAAATGAGGTTTTGGTGAAAAGTGAACAATTGGTTTCTGCACTTGAACACGGTAGAGGGAATGGGAATTACAAGGATTAGGAATTAGCCAGCTTCAGTTAACTGCAACCACAGGGCAGAGTGTGTTGAAAATTAGGTTCAGGATTTATTACTAAAGATGTAGAGCTACAAGTGGTCTTTCATGTGTCTCCCATGCCTGCAACGTGTCAGCAACCTTGATAGGATAAGAGCGGTCCCCTGAGACCTGGATATAGGAAGACCTGGGAATCTTGTATTGCTAGAATCTTTTGAATTCCACCACCCTAGATTAAGCAGCACCCTCTGTCTTTCTACAGAACAGCCTCCTCTCACTTGGAGACCTGCAAAGACAGAGGAAGGTGATTCATTCGATAAGGCTTGTCCACCTCAAGAGCTACTCTACTTCCTGCTTCTGTTTCCATACGAGGATGCACCATATCCCAGGGAAGGAACACAGTCCCTGCACTGGTAGGAGGAAGGATACATAATCCTAGAATTTCAGAACCTGATAGTGCAGGCATGTAGGAACCTGAAGGAATGGAGAATACATACGAGAATAGATCTTTGAGGCTTTGGACTAGAAGACAATACACAGGTGGGATAGGGAAGAATTTCTCCCATGATTCAAGAGCTTGATATTCTGGCAAGATCACCTGAGACTGATCCAGAAAAATACCTATAGTGGTGCCTTGAAGACTGAGCATGATAACAGCCCACAGTAAATGAGGTAGAGCTCATGGACTTGTCCTACGGCAATGTTGAGGCAGGAGTCAGAAGACTTTAAGAGGAGGGAATACTGGAATGAATTTAAGGTTAGAGAACTCAGCCTTTGAATTTATATTCTAGAAAGGCCCAAAGGCAGGATGAACAGGGGAGACTCACTGAGAAACTAGGCAGTAACTGTCCTCTGCAAGTTAAAGTTGACAGTAGGAGATACTGTTGTAGAACTGGGCTCTGACTTCAACATCAATGTATTGTGCTGTAGATGGTATTTGGAGCTGGCAGAAGCCAAAGAGCGGGACCTAGGGTGCCTGGGGGGCTCAGTTGGTTAAGCAACTGTCTTCGGCTCAGGTCATGATCCTGGAGTCCCAGGTTCAAGTCTCACATAGGGCTCCCTGCTCAGTGGGGAGTCTGCTTCTCCCTCTGACCTTGCCCTCTCATACTCCCTCTCCCTCTTCTCTCTCTCTCTCAAACAAATAAATAAAATCTTTAAAAAAACAATAGTGGCACCTAATCATCAGAGACAAGGTGGAAAAGATTACCTTCGTGGCATCAAGTCTGGAGTGGCTGTCAGGGGGACCTCATTCCCAAGAACTAGAATACATGAGTGTGGAACCAACAGGTGGAAGTAGGATTGGTCCCTGTCACCATTGCTCTCAGTGTGTCCCCTTTGCTGAATGTGTGTTTCTTCTCTCTAAAACCTTAGCATTTGTTTAAGAGCCAGATTTGCCAGGAGGTTCACAGATAAGTGGAAACTTCTACCAGGGGAATACAGTGTGAGCCTGAAGCTATAAATCCAGTTTATCATGTGGGTTTCTCAGCCCAGTAGACTAATAGCCACAGAAAGGATCACCTTGTCACAATGAAGTTATTGACCCCGATCACAGTAAATGAAGTCCTAGGATTGCTGCTATATAATACAGGCAGAAAAGAGAGTGGGAACTAGAGAATACATAGTGGTATCTCATGTACCCTGCAATCATATTAATTGGAAATCTGAGCAACTATGATCCAACAGGTGTTAAAAATAAAAATAAAAATAAAAATAGACAAAGGCTCAGACCTCAAAGGGATAAAGATCTGGATCATTGACCAGGCAAGCAACTTACACCTACTTAAATATTTTCTAAGCATGAATGAATTCCAGAATGCTTCTAAAAGAGTATGATGATGAATATTAATTATAACTTCAAGAATAATTGCAAAGTGAAGACTGTAGTTTGTTCTCATAACCCTGCTGCTTATACCTTTCCTAGGATTGCAGCAATTTTGTTGAAAACCTGATACCATTGTTAGCAAAAATCAATGGTAAGGATTGCATTTAATGGTAAAACTTTAGAAATATTTCCTTTAGGGGTTCCTGGGTGGCTCAGTTGGTTGAGTGACTGACTTCGGCTCAGGTCATGATCCCAGAGACCGGGGATCGAGCCCCACATCGGGCTCCCTGCTCAGCAGGAAGCCTGCTTCTCCCTCTCTCATTCCCCTTGCTTGTGTTCCCTCTCTGGCTATGTTTCTCTCTGTCAAATAAATAAATAAAATATTTAAAAGTAAAAAAAAGAAAAAAAGAAAAAAAGAAATATTTCCTTTAGGGGTACCTGGGTGGCTCAGTCATTAAGCATCTGCCTTTGACCCAGGTCATGATCCCAGGGTCCTAGGATCGAGCCCCACCTCAGGCTCCCTGCTCGGTGGGAAGCCTGCTTCTCTCTCTCCCACTCCCCCTGCTTGTGTTCCCTCTCTAGCTGTGTTTCTCTCCATCAAATAAGTAAATAAATAAAACCTTTAAAACAAAAAAGGAAGAAAAATATTTCCTTTAAATTCAGTGCCACGGCAAGGATTCAGGCTAAGACTGCTAGTTAATATCCTGCATCAAATACAAATACATCAAATTAAGAAAAAAAAATTCAGAGGCAGAAGAACTGGAAAGAAAAAGATAAAATTGCCCTTTACTGTATATAATATGATTGTCAATCTGTGAAATTAGAATTTTCATATATAATATAGAAAATGAATTACTAGAACTGATAAAAAGATTGGCCAACTTGTAAAATACAAGATATACATTCTAAAATTAATAACATTCCTTTAAACCCATAATGTTGGATTAGAAGATAAAATTTAAAGATTTCATTTGAAAGATATAAAGATTTCACAATGAAGGATATGAAGATATGTGATATGGAGAAAAATACAAATACATTTTGAGAATATTGAAAATACATGACTAAATAAAAAATAACATTTGAGGGTGAGGAGAATCTCCCAATTAATCCATAAACCAAATGTAATTCCAATGGAAATATCAAGGAAGTTATTCATGAAATTTGATACTTTGATTCCATAATTTACATGGAAAAGCAAAAAGCTAACCACAGCATAGACAATTTTGAACAAGATAGGAGAACCAATCCTACCAAATAACAGTACTTCTTATAAACTAAAAGAAATTAAGACTGTGTGGTATTGGTAAGGGGATTAGCAAACTGTCAAACAGAATAGAGGCCTCAGAAACAGACCCAGGCCTACGTGAAAACCCGACACCTAGGATGTGTGAAACTACAAATAATTGATAGAAGACATGGATGAACATTTCAGTAATACTGGGACAACTGGTTATCCACACGAGAAAAATAATAAATTGGAATGCCTATATGATATCATAAACAAAATTAATTTGAGGTCTATTAAAGACATGGGTGGAGGGATGGGAGAGCCTGGTGGTGGGTACTGGGGACACCTAAAGCGTGGAGCACTGGGTGTGGGGAATGGGGAATGAATCTTGGAACACTGGAAAAAAAAAAAGACATAGATGATAAAATATAAAATGTTTATAAAATATAAAAAAATTGTATAAAATTTTTATGACCTTTTCCCTAGGAAAAGATTTCTCAGAAAAGATCACACATACATAAAAATCATAACAAGAAAAAAGACTAGCACAATGTTCAGCCTATAACGTAGACACATCTTTCAGTATATTCTCATTATTACTGAATGATTACACACATCTTCACATCATCTGTGCTACTCTGTTCTAAGTAAATTAAGAAAATCAAGAGTAGGCTGAAGAATATTTAGGGCAGTAGTTAAGGGCAAAATGTGACACTGGGCAAGTAATAGGAAAATGGTATACTTTATGTAGAATCTGGAATTCCTCATAGCACAGAAAGCAAGCCATAAGGAAAAACAAATAATGAGCCAGTGCAAGGTTTGTTCATCGCCAATAATCAGAGGTGACAATAGCTACAGATAGCTCAGTAATTAATGTTTTATTCTGAACTTCAATTAATTGTTCTCTTCAAAGTATCCGTAACATAGCAGCTTAATGACTCCATATGTTTTCCCTTTTGAAAGTATTTGCCAAGTGAGTGTGAATAGAAAGGAGAGAAAACTTCCTTTGTGGTAACATAAAACTTCCTGAATTTTAGATTATGAAATGAGTAAGCCTCTGAGAATGGTATTTTTAGGGTCCGATCTCATGACAAGGCACTGGTTTCTACAAGGATCGTCAATCTCAGAAATTTAAATTGATTTAAGTAGTAAAAAATACTTGGCAAAAATGTAAATCTAAAGTAGAGAAAGAACTGAGATTTCTAATCCTATTGCCAATGCCTTAAAAACATGTGTTAACAAAAAGAGAAAGTTTGCTATCCCATACATTTTATAAAACACCTATTCTTTAATTTGATGTAATTTTTCAGCTTGATTTACTATATGAGTTATTAGTCCCATTCCATATTTTGTATATTTCCTATTTCATATTTTTAAGATTCAGTTCACTCATGATCACCATTGTTGCCTACTCTATCAGATACCTGGTTTGTTCCTTATAAAAACAAGTCAAAGATTAAAACAATGTCATGTCAGCCACAATTTCAAAGTCACAAATGCAACTTCTCCCCAGACTTTCAGATTTTTGTGATAGCACCCCAAATTATACTAGAATCCAGACACTAAAATTGGCTCTTTGAGCTAATAGTGATTACAATTTAGTGTCAAATTCACTTCATAGCTCAGTCTACTACTAGCCAAAAGCAAATTTTAAATAACCAATAGATTTCTAAGGCCAAGATGAAAGTTGTGTTCGTGCACCATATTAACCACACCAGCAGATGATAAGGGCAATACTAGAAGGACAAAACTAAAACAAGACATTAAGTGGCCCGGAGAAGCAAACTCAGCAGAAAAGTTCACTTGTTAATTTGTCCATTCGAGTAAAGTTGATCTGTGGACAACCACCAGTGTCAATTGTCTTCCCCCATAGTTGGGGAGGGCTGTTCAAATGAAATATTCTGGTCAACTACAATAAAAAAAAAAATAAATTTACAGAGATAGATTTCCAGTGAACCTAAAGCCCGGTTCTGTTCTCAATATCCAAGGAGGCCTGGGAAACCAACCTCCATTTCACCAGGTGCTGAAATTATCACTCAGCAATATCTTATTCTTAGCAAAAAAAAATTGTTTTTGTTGCCATGTGATAGAGGAATGATTTATTATGGATGAAAGACCTCAATGTGAGTCAGGAATCTATCAAAATTCTAGTGGATAACATAGGCAGTAACCTCTTTGACATCGGCCACAGCAACTTCTTTCAAGACACATCTCCAAAGGTAAAGGAACAAAGTGAAAATGAACTTTTGGGACTTCATCAAAATAAAAAGCTTCTGCACAGCAAAGGAAACAGTCAGCAAAACAAAAAGGCAACCCACAGAATGGGAGAGGATATTTGTTAATGACACTACAGACAAAGGGCTGGTATCCAAGATCTATGAAGAACTCCTCAAACTCAACACCCAAAATAAAGACCATCACATCAAAATAATGGGCAGAAGACATGAAGAGGCACTTCTCCATAGAAGACATACAAATGACTAACAGACACATGAAAATGTTTGTCATCATTAGCCATCAGGGAAATTCAAATCAAAACCACCTTGAGATACCACCTTACACTAGTCAGAAATGGCCAAATTTAACAGGACAGGAAACAACAAGTGTTGGAGAGGCTGTGGAGAAAGGGGAACCATCTTACACCGGTGAAAATGCAAATTGGTGCAGCCGCTTTGGAAAACAGTGTGGAGATTCCCTAAAAAATTTAAAAAAGAGCTACCCTATGACCCTGCAATTGCAGAGACTTTAGACTTAAAAACAAATTGAGGGTCTTGGAAGGGAGAGGGTGAGGGGATGGTGAGCCTGGTGATGGGTATTGAGGGCTCGTATTGCATGGAGCACTATGTGTGGGGCACAAACAATAAATCTTGGAACACCGAAAAAAATAAAATAATGTAATTAAAAAAATAAAAAATAAAAAAAATTTTTAAAAAGAATGATTTATTAGAACACATTCCATCACAAATCATAGAAAATAAGCTTTTTCTGAAAGACATCCATAAGACCACCTGCGACAAACATGCAGAGCTACATCTAAGTAATATAGGAAATGCTGAACAGTTGAGAGAGACTGGGACCAGGGCCTGGACGAGGGTGAGGGAAGTAACTGCCCCCTCCCCCACCAACTGCATATATAAGGAGGTGTTCACACTTAGGCACTGACCAGGGTTTTGTACAACCTAAAGAGCGAGCACCTCCTTAAATTTCATGCCCTTGCCTTAGGCCTAGCCAAGAGGAAAACAAAACCTGAGTATAGACCAGTGACCTCCTCAGGCCATGCTGATCCTTCTCTAACCGCCAAAGTCCTCCTGGGAAACTTGCGGATCTGGAGGGCTTGCAGCACTGTCTGGGAACATGCTGTGTTATCTGATTTGCATGGTTACCTGCCTCGAGGTAAACGTCTGTGTCCTTTGCAATTAAATAATTTTTACATTCTTTAACTGTGTCATTTGGCATTGTTCCATCAATTACCTCACTGTCCCGTGGGATCACCTATGCAACACTTACTGCTAAAATAAGAGCCAAAATCAAAGTAGAGAAAATCAGGGTCAGCATGATGAACATCAGCAACCGTACTGCAGATGTTAAGGAGCAGATAATAGCAGACCTATGGGAAGAAAGCTAGGCAAACTAGGTTATTCTCTACATTCACTGAAAATTTCAGTTTATTAGCTATATAGCAGTTTCTTAAGTTTCTCTCTCTCTCTCTCTTTTGACTCTTACAAGTTAAAAAATAACAACAACAACAACAACTTGCTATTGGCTCCAAATAAAAACTGGTAACTCAAATACAGACAAAGAAACATACTTGTTTCTGTGCAGAGAGCAGTGGGCTTTCTGCCTAAGAACAGCTGGCTTCATGTCCCAGGGGCCTCCTAGGGTTCTAATTGTCTAGTGCTAATTATCTATTACAATGACCTACCCTAAAAGTCTGTGGTTCAAAACAATAAACATGTCTTCCATTAGAAATTCTGCCTCCCAAACATCACATGGGGCCATTCAAAGTGACACAGTTGGGCTATATAAGATAGTCTCATTCTCATGCCTAGAAGGCTGGGCTGAGCAGGGCTCCCCTTGTCCTCCAACCAGTCTCAGGATCTCCATGTTATTTTTCCAGCAGACACATGGTGTCTCAGGGCTCCAAATGCTAGCTAGCATGCCAAGAGACAGGAAGTAGAGGTGTCAATCTCTTAAGGCCAGGACTGGAAACTGGCCTAGCATATTTCTTACGCTTCTGCTACACTGTTGTCAGTGAAGCCACAGAGGCCATGTGGTTTCAACCTCTTGATAGGAGGAATGCCAAAGGGCTTTTGGCCCTCTTCATTCCATCACACCCATGTATCTGTCATCTAGGAAGTTGTAGCACACTTGAGCAGTGCCAGCGATGTACAGCCAGCACAGAGCACATTTTATGTTCTCTTTTTGGATTGAGCATATCCATAATGACCCCTCAACTCCATGAAAGCAGAGAGAAAAGTCCAGACCAGTTGCTAGGAGAATCATAGAAAGTATACACCTGGGCTACTTGAGTGGCATCAGTGAAACACCTGGAATTCAGCTAAGCCCTGAGCTGTGTGGGACGGAGCTAAGAACATCAAGGTTGCTTAGTGTGGTTTGTCACCACTTTTCTGAGACCCCTGATCAAGGCACCAAGTCTGAGGGTCACATGGCTGTTGGTATCTTCCTTGACTTCTGAGTAGGACTAGACACAGTTCAACAGTCTCTCATTCTTTAAATATTATTGTCTTTAGACTCATGATAACATACCCTGATTTTCCTCCTACTTCAAGGTCCATTTTTTTCTCCATCACTTTTGCTACCTCCTCCTTCTAAAATCTCTAAATACTGGGGCACTTCAGGGATTTGTCTAGGGCTTAGTCCCTTCCATATCTACAAGTTCATGTCTTGAGTGTTCCCATGCATCAAAAAGTCCATATATGGATGTTCTCCAAGTTTGAATCTCCAATGTAGACTTTTTTGGGAACCCAGGTTCATGTTTCTGGCTATTTGATACTTCCACTTTGATGGAAATAGGCATTTCCAACTTATGACAAAAACAAAATTCTTTTTATCCCCTCCAATTCTATTTCTCCCCAGGCTTTCATATGTACCCAGTTGCTCAATCAAAGACTTAGGTGTCATCCTTAGCTTAACCCTTTTCCTTCAGTCCCCAGCCCCCATCACCCTCTCAACCTCCAAACCTCCATCACCCATTACATTTAATCTTTCAGCAAGCTAACGTAGTATTACCTCCAAAATGCATCTTAAATCCAGCTATTTAGGATTTAGACCACCTCCTGCCTAGTCTGCAACAAAAACCTTCCAACAGGCTATTCTCTTTCCACTTTTATCCCTTCACATCATCTCCATGTAATGGCCAGAGAGACCTTAAAACAGCATTAGATTGTGACCCACACACCCCCATTCTAAAACCACTCATAGTCTTACTGCACTTAGAATTCCATCCACGATCCTTACCACAGCCCAGCACTCGGTGTGATTGGGCTCCCACTACCTTTCCGGCATCATTTTGTTGGATCCCACCCCTTGCACACTATGGTCCAAACTCCCTGGCCTCTTTTCTTTCCCTCTGCCTCCTTTTCAACACTCCTGTTGAGCTGCCTTGAACTCATGCTCCAGCCCCAGCTTAAAAGACAACACATCAGTCTTGTGACCACCTTTCCCCACTCAAATAACTTAGCAAGACCTATAATTAGCTCATCTATTATTTGTTATGGTTGGTACTTCCTTCTCAAAAACCTGTCCCATGCATTCGAGTTTAGTATTATTGCACAGCCTACTTGCACCATGCTCCAGGGTAGCAGAGGAACTTCAAGCAGCACAAAGGCCCCAGAGGACCCTGCCATCTTGTTTGCTGCAATAGCCCTGGGGCCTGACATAGCACCCAGTCCCTAGGGAGTGCTTAACTAGTATTTTTCAGTGAATGAATGAATGAACTAATGACTCTAGACCTATCATTTAAAAAGGCTTGGGAATTTGGAGCAGCAATCAGTCTGGCACTACATCTGTTCTGTCCTCCTTGCGCAAGTTTATACACAGAAACTGAAACTATATTGCTAAAAGCATGATAGATAACACCTTTTCCTATTTTATTTTTAAAAATTGGTTTCTCTTTTAGATTCATTGTATAAAATTGTAATTAATAAACATAAAAAAATGTAAAAAGTCAGTCCTAATCTCACCTTTCAGAGAGATAATGTCCTAAATATTGCACCCTTTACTATTTTGTTTCCTTGTACTTTTTGAAATTTTTCTCTACCCTGTAGACATATTTCAGTATGGAATTTAAGCTGATTTTCTTTCTTTCTTTCTTTCTTTTTTTTTTTAATTTGACAGAGAGAAACAGCCAAAGAGGGAACACAAGCAGGGGGAGTGAGAGAGGGAGAAGCAGGCTTCCCACCAAGCAGGGAGCCCGATGTGGGACTAGATCCCGGGTCTCCGGGATCATGACCTGAGCCGAAAGCAGTCGCTTAACCAACTGAGCCACCCAGGTACCCCATGACTTTATTTCATTTTTTATTTATTTTTATTTTTTAGATATGGGGCAGAGGGAGCGAGATAAGGGAAGAGAATCTTTTTCTTTTCTTTAAAGATTTTATTTATCTATTTGTCAGAGACAGAGCACGCACAAGCAGGTGGAGTAGCAGGTAGAGGGCAGAGCAGGCTCCCCACTGTGCAAGAAGCCCAAGGTAGGATTCAATCTCAGGACCCTGGGATCATAATGTGAGCTGAAGACAGACACTTACTGACTGAGCTGCCTAGACATCTCAGAGAGAGAGAATCTTAAGCAAGATCATGCCCAGCCTGTCACAGGGCTTGATCTCACAAATTTGAGATCCTGGCCTGAGCCAAAATCAAGAGTCAGAACTTAACTGACTGAACCATAAGATGCCCCTGGAATTTCAGGTGATTTTTTTCTTACATTTCCCAAGATCAGGGGAAATAAGAACAATATTCTAACAACTGGCAATAATTGAAGGAAGCCTGGAGGACCATTCTGATATTTTCAGATGATCCTCCTAGAATAAACTATCTTACTTAAAATATTTGCAAGCAGTAAATCCACAGTGTTGTCTGCATGTATTACAAAAGTTTGGTAACTAGATCAGAAGCCTGAATCATTAAAGGTAAAAATTAACATCCCTTATGCATTCATTCGATGTTCAATCAAGAGATGTTTACTGAACATCTACAGCATTGGGCAATATTTTAAATTCAAGCAACAAAGCAGTGACCAAAATCCCTATTTCTCAATAACTTGGTCTAGCTGAAGGACAGTAGAGAGATGGTAGATAGATAGGTAGATAGATAGATGACATATGTAATATAGTTGATGATGGGAAATGCTTTGGAGAATTATGGCAGGGAAGGATGATGGAGGGGTTGTGATTTTAAGCTGTTATTAGGGTTATCAGAAAATACCTCACTGAGAAAGGGGAACCTTCTTGCACTGTTGGTGGGAATGCAAACTGGTGTAACCCTCTGGAAAACAATAGAGTTTCCTCAAAAAGTTAAAAATGAAGTACCCTATGATCCAGCCCTTGCACTACTAGGTATTTACCCCAAGGAAATAAAAATACAGATTTGAAGGGGTACACACACCCTGATTTTTTTTTTAAGATTTTATTTATTTATTTGCCAGGGAGAGAGAGAGAGATCACAAGTAGGCAGAGAGGCAGGCAGAGATAGAGGAGGAAGCAGGCTCCCGGCTGAGCAGAGAGCCTGACTGGGGCCTCGATCCCAGGACCCTGAGATCATGAACTGAGCCGAAGGCAGAGGCTTTAACCCACTGAGCCACCCAGGTGCCCCACCCTGATATTTATAGCAGCTTCATCAACAACAGCCGAGCTACAGAGAGGGCCCAAACATCCACCGACTGTTGAATGGATAAAGAAAATGGGGTATATATGTACAACTACTCAGCCACCAAAAAGAATGAAATTTGCAATGATGTGGATGGAGCTAGAGTGCTAAGCAAAATAAGTCCGTCAGAGAAAGACAAACACTATATGATTTCACTCATATTTGAAATTTAAGGAACAAAACACAGGAACATATGGGAAGGGGGGGAAAGGAGACAGGGAAATCAGAAGAGATTCTTAGCAAAAAAAAACAAACTAAGGTTTGATGGAGGGAGGTAGATGGGGGATGGGCTAGATGGGGGATGGGTCTTACCGAGAGCACTTAATCTGATGAACGCTAGGTGTTGTATATAAGTGCTGAATTCCTGAATTCTACTCCTGAAATTAATATTGCATTATATGTCAACTAGCTAAAACTTAAATAAAAATTACAAGGAAAAAAAAAGAAGAGGTGAAGGAGCTAGGTGTAGGGATATCTGGAGGAAGAGTGTTCCAGGTGGAGGTAACACCCATTGTAAAAATCCAAAAGTAGGAGACAGTCCAGTCTGGTTGCTTCTAGAAAGAGTTCAAAGTCAGTGTGGCTGGGGTTGAGTGACAAAGGAGAAAGTCATAGAAGATAGGGTCACAGCAGTGCCAGATTATTCATAGTTCATGGCTTTTACACTGAGTGGAGCAGAAAGCTACTAGAGGACTTGGACTTAAGAATGATACCATCTTACTTAATACTTAAAAGGATCCCTTGGGGCATCTGGTGGCTCAGTCGTTAAACATCTGCCTTAGGTTCAGGTCATGATTCCCAAGTCCCAGGATCAAGCCCAGCATTGAGCTCCCTGCTCATCGGGGAGCCTGCTTCTCCCTCTCTCACTCCCCCTGCTTGTGTTCTCTCTCTAGCTGTCTTTCTCTCTGTCAAATAACTAAAATCTTAAAAAAAAAAAAAAAAAGTTCCCTGTCTGCTGTGCTAGAAACAAATTGGGGGTGAAAGGCAGAAGGAGGAAGATGAGGAGGGGGAGCCATATTCCAGGACAGAGAAGGATGAGTTGGACCAGGGTGCAGCAGTGCAGGTGGCAAGACTAGAAATATACTCTGAAGGAGGAGCTAACAATCCTCAAGGAGGACTTGTTGCCAAGGAGATGATCAAGGTGATCTCAAAGTCTTAGGCCTGAGCAGTCAGAAGAATGGAGTTGCCATTTACAAAGAAGTTCAAGACCATTGGAGCAGAAGGTTTCAGGGGAATATTAGGACCACCTAAGCAAAAATTAAACTAAACTAAACTAAAATAAATAATAAACAAAGTATGCAAAACAATTGGCTATATTACAAAGGAGAAAGCAAGGAGCAGAGTGAATAATAAATGAAAATAAGTAGGGTGTTTAAGTACTGATACAATTAATAAATAGGTTAAGTTGGGTCTGTTCTGATATTAGATGTATTTCTTTTAAAGAGTCAAAAAAAAAGTCTCTAAGCAGTTGTAAGAGAGATTTGACACTCCCCATATACCCCTGTAGAATAACTTTGTAGAAAGGATCAATTCACCAAGCAATAAAATAAAATTCTACAAGCTTAACAGCATGTTCAGTAACAAGAAAGTAATTACTGATTTTTCTCTTGAGAGAGTTATTTTCTATGTTCATCGAATGTTTCTCTAGATGTCTATAAAAATGAAAGGCAGGACACAGGAGTCTGCAGTGAGTGGTGCCCACTTGCCCTCTGCCAGTGGTTGATGGGAAAGTTCACAGGCCTATGTGAGAGCCCCCAAATGAGGCTCAACAGAAGCCCATAGATTGGCAAAGTTTTTTAAAGATTTTAGTTATTTATTTGAGAGAGAGAGAGAGAAAAAGAAATAGAGAAAGAGAGAGAGAGAGAGACAGAACAAATGGGGAAGGAGCAAAGGGAGAAGGAGGTTCCCTGCTGAGCAGGGAGCCCAATATGGGGTTTGATCCCAGGACCCCAGGATCATGACCTGAGCTGCTGAAGGCAGATGCTAAACCGACTGAACCACCCAGGCGTCCCAATAATTTTTTGGTTAACTAATGTAAAACTATTAGGCAGTCCCTGTGCCCACTCTTTACTTTTCTCAGACATCGCAAATAAACAACTTGCTTAAAAGTCAGCTGGCCCTACTAACTAACATTCTTAAGTGCATGGACCATTTCTACAAAGCATGAACTCAGCATAAGACATGAGAAAGCTTTCAACTAATAACCCGCATCTACACGTGTTTTGGTCAGGAAGGAGCTCTCTGATGAGTCCCAAGCCCCTCTGATGAGCTCCTCTCCCCAGGTGCTTCTCATACAATTTCTGTAGGAAGGGAATACAGAAGTAATGACAGAGCCAGGCGAAAGTCAACGCGGCGGCTCACCACCACGCAGGCCCTTTCCAGCCAGCCCCAGCCGAAAGCACAGGGAGCCCGCTGCATCAGAAGTTCTCAGCCTGAGAACATTTGAATCTTCTGAGTGCCTTTTGAAAAAGTGCCCAGGCCCCAGACCCGGTCCCGAGATTTTGATTTCATTGCTCTGGGGAGGGTGGGGATTTTTTTAAATTTCCTCCCATGATTATAAATCACACCCAGGACTGAAACCACACTAGAAAAAGCTGTGCACACAGCCTATTCTGTAAGGAATTTCAACATCAACAGAAAGAGCGTATTCTAAATCATAGCACTTGGTAATCCAACAGACACACACAGCCCAATTCTCCTGTGATAGGAAGATTGGCGTGGCAGGGGTGGGGGGGGTAGAAAATGCAGGTAACGGGGTTGCTCAAATTTTAAAAAGGTGACCCTTCCATGGCAGTCATAGATACCCTTCCCACATATCCCCCCCACCATACTTCCAACACAATTTTCTTTGAAAGCCCATACAAGCAGACAGTGCTCCCTGACAAATTCTTAAATACATACAAGGAATCCATTCTGTGTCACAGAGTGTTGTCCTGAAGCACCCCTCCTCCAGGCAGCCAGCTTCTTCCCCATGTCCCTAGCAAATTCAGAAAACAGGGGATGAGTTGGAAAGAACGATTCTTCCAGAAACAGCAGAAGTTTTCAGGGTAGCATGAAGTGTGCCGCAGGGTGGGAATTCAGCAACTCTATCTTAGGAAAAGGTGAACAGATCTCCCCAAGGGTATCTTGAAAATAATACAAGATTATGCAACAGCAACAGTAACAATTTCCCCATAGCCCACAAGACTCTTTTTAGCTGGATAACATGGCTACTTGCTTTTGAACAGCCATCCCGGTAATGCCTCATATAGGGAAATACACTCAAATGGGTGTGGGTTTTTTGTGTTTTTTTTAAGATTTTATCCATTTATTTGAGAGAGAGAGAGAGAGAGAGAGAAAGAGAGCACAGACAGGGGGACGGGGGAGAGGGAGAAGGAGAAGCAGACTCCCCACTGAGCAGGGAGCCCAAAAAGGGCAAGATCCCAGGACCCCGAGATCATGAGCCTGAGCCCAAGGCAGATGCTCAACCGACTGTGCCACCTTAAATGGGTCTAAGTTGCTCTCAGACCTAGACTTCTGGGTACCTCGTATGCAGAAAATCAGTATGTCAGCAGCAGTGGGTGAGGCATGGGCCTGGCCCTCAAGGCAATGGCAATGTTGTTGAAGCAGAGATGCACATAGCTGGGCACTGACCTGAGACACCGAATGAGCGGCCCAGAGAAAAGGTGACAGAGGAGTTCAGAGGAGGAGACCACCGGGGGGCAGGAGTCATTAAGAAAACACCAAGTAGAAATGAAAATTAGACCAGATCATGAACTGTAGTTAGGATTTTGGAAGAAGGAGAAGAGGGGATGCCTGGGTGGCTCAGTCGGTTAAGCATCTGCCTTCAGCAGCTCAGGTCAGGGCCCTGGGGTGCTGGGATCAAGCCCCGCATCGGGCTCTGATCCGTGGGAAGCCTGCTTCTCCCTCTCTCTCTTCCTCTCTCCTTGCTTATATGTACGTGTTCTCTCTCTCTCAAATAAATAAATAAAATCTTGAAGAAGAAGAAGAAGAAGGAGGAGGAGGAGGAGGAGGAAGAGGAAGAGAGGGAGGAAGGGGAGGGGGAGAGAGAGGAGGAGGGAGAGAAGGACAAGAGAAGGGGAAAAGAGCAAGGTGGGGCTAATCCTAACCAAAGGGCTGTGGCAGGAGCGAGCGGGAGGCAGCGGCACAGCACGGGTGACTCTCAACTGGTGTGCCACCGTCACCAGCAGCTACCTTTGTTCATGAGGAAAATATATTTGGACGGCCATGGTTAGAGCAGCATGACTTCATGACAAATTACAAGCTGGGAGAGCTGTGCGAAGCAATGTACAGCAACTCTGAAGCTTGCTGCCATGAAGAGGGCAGACCAAGTCAGCAAGCAAGGAAGACGGTGTGACTCTGGAAGCCGAGGGAGCTTTTCTGCTAAGGTAGGAAAGTGTTGGGCTCAACCTACTGAGCAGCACCAGAGTAGCCCAGAGAATGCGGACACTTGCTTCCGTGGTGGTGCCGGTGGTGCTGTGACTGTTGACAAGTTTTCTGTGACTTTGAGTCTTTTCATCCCTTCAAGTGTGCAGTAAATGATTGAAATATTTCAGAGAATACTGTGAACATAAAACAAGAAGAAAAAGTCGAGAATCTCCAGACCAAGCAAGCTGGGCCATATCCTGTATGCACCGGGGAATCACCGATGGTTGTTCCCAGGAGAGTGACTTTATGGAAAGGACAGGGCAGGAAGAATCATCTTGCCATTCAATGCAAACTGGAGAGGAAGGAAGAGAGAGTACACAAGCACAGGCAAAGTGATTTCAGTTCCCCCAATATATTAATTGTGAAAAGTAAGAAAAGAATATATAACTTGCTACTTTTCAAAAAAATTTCAAATGTATTGTCTTCTACCTAGAAAGAAAAAAAGTGATGGAAGGAGAAACAGTTAATATTGCCTCCCAGAGAACGTGCTAACATAGTCACATTTCCCCTTTACATATGCTCCATTCATTCCAACTTCATCACATTTCAGCCACGTGGTTTTGGTCAAATTGCTCAATCTCTGTAAACCTTGGTGTCCTGATCTGTGAAATGGAGACAATATGGCCATCATGCCGCCCCATGGGTCCCCGTGAGGATTATGGGAAAGAAGGTATGCAAACCTTCCTTATATATGTAGAAGCTTTTTGTTTGGACCTCCTTAGCTCTGGGCAAGCATCATATTTCTTACCGGCCTTCTTACAGGACTTCCACTATGCCGCAAACATGAGGGTTACAATCCAGTTTCATGTTACTACCCCATGGAAATCCTAAAAGGTATCTCTAGGAAAACTTGCAGTCTTGCATGAGAAAGATGGAAAGCTTGAGTTGAGTGACTCAAAACTCATGTAAGAGGCCAATAAATTCAAACCTCATATTGAAGGAGCGCTTGTTGGCTCTGATCAGACCTCAATCACCACCTTCTTCAACGGGAAAATGGCGCCTGCCCACCATACTTTGCAAAACCACAGCGGCACTCATGAGGAAAAGAGCCATCAGAACACAGGTTCCCAAAGCAGACGGTGGCCAGTGGTGTTGCAGGACAGAGAATCACACACTCCTTGTAGCCCTCCTGTGTCACTCCAAAAATGAAGACCCAGGGCTGCTTTGTCAGAGATTCACCCCACACTGAAGACGGTTCTCATTTGTGCACCGACGACCGGGGAATAAGGACAGTAACATTGGTGTAGATAACAACAGTCACTTCTGAGCGCCAGGGGCACAAACACATCCCAGTTCTCTCACTGCTGCTGGGAAACGGCACACGTGCTCTGCCCAAATTTCTCTTCCTCTCTCCCAACCGTGACCCCCTACTGGGTTTCAGTTTCAGTTAACATGCCCTTACCACAAACCAGTCACTCAGGCTACAGCTGGAACATTTTCAATTTCTCCCATTCCTCCCCTTACTTCTTTCCTTTAGATTAAAAATTGGGGGCGCCTGGGTGTCTCAGTCGTTGGGCATCTGCCTTCGGCTCAGGTCATGTCCCAGAGTCCCGGGATCGAGCCCGGCACCGGGCTCCCTGCTCAGAGGGAAGTCTGCTTCTCCCTCTCTCACTCTCCCTGCTTGTGTTCCCTCTCTAGCTGTGCTTCTATCAAATAAATAAATAAAATCTTTTTTAAAAACATTAAAAATTGTATGTGTTTAAGGTGTGCAACATAGTGATTTAATATATATACACAGAGTGAAACCATGACCTCAGACGGCAATCTGACACAGCGTCTCCTCACATACTTACCTTTTCTATGTGTGTGATGAGAGTACCTGAACTGTAGTCTTTTGGCAAATCTCCAGGATTCAATACAATATTGTGGCTGTAGTCACCATGCTGTACATTACATATCTAGACACAGTTATCCACTATAACTGCAACTTTGTACCCTTTGACCAACATCCGCACATTCCCCCAACTTCCCATTCCCTGGGCAGCCCCATTCTACTCTCTGCTTTCCGTTTTTAACTTTTTCTTAGATTCCACATATCAGTGAGATTGTAAAGTTGTTTTCTTTCTGCGTTTGGCTTATTTCACGTAGCATAATGTCTCCAGGTTCATCCATGCTGTTGCGAATGGCAGGATCTCTTTGTTTTTAAGGCTAAGTCACATTCTATTGCTTATCTATATCACAATTTCTTAATCCATTCATCCATCAACACTCAGGTTGTTTCCATGTCTTGGCCACCGTGAATAATGCTGCAGTGGACGTGAAAGGGCAGCTATCTCCTCAAGGCACTGATTTCATTTCTCTTGGGTATTCACCCAGAAGAGGGATTGCTAGACCTGATGGTAGCTTTATTTTTAGTGCTTTGAGGAACCTCCAAAGTGTTTTCCATAATGGGTGTATCAATTTATGTTCCCACCAACAGTGTACAGGGATGCCTTTTCTTCATATCCTCGCCAAGTTATTTTTGATAATAACCATCCTTGCAGATGTATGTTTTAGTTTGTATTTCCCTGATGATTAGTGACGTTGAGCACCTTTTCACATACCTGTTGGTCACTTACATGTCTTCTTTGGAAAAAGATCTAATCAGGTCCTTCTCAGGTTTTAATCAGGTTGTTTTTTGCTATTGAGCTATATGAATGCCTTGTATATTTCGGATAGTAACCCCTTAGTAGATGTATAATTTGCAAATATTTTCTTCCAGTCCATAGTTTGTAATTTCATTCTGTTGATTGTTTCCTTTGCTGAGCAGAAGTTTCTCGATTTGATGTAGCCCCACTTGTTTACTTTTTGCTTTTGTGGCCTGAGCTTCTGATGTCATATCCAAAAAGTCATTGCCACAGCTAGTGTCAAAAAAACTTTTCCTCTATATTTTCTTCTAGGAGTTTTAATGTTTCAAATCTTAATTTTAAGTCTGTAATCCATTTTGAATTGATTTTTGTGTAGGATGTAAGGATTTGATTTCATTTTTTTGCATGGGGTCATCCAGTTCCCCTGACATTATTTATTGAAGGGACTATCTTTTCCCCCCACTGTGTATTTTTGGCATCCTTGTTGAAAATAATTAGCTATATATGTTTTGGTTTATTTCTGGGCTCTCTATTCTGTTCCATTGGCCTATGTGCCTGCTTTTATGCCAGTACCATATTATTTTGATTAATATAGCTACAAAGCTATGTGATTCAGAATCAGGAAGTGTGATGCCTCCAACTCTGTTCTACTTTTTCAAGATTGCTTGGGCTATTTGGAGTCTTTTGTGGTACCATACAAATTTTAGAATTGCTTTTTCTATTTCTGTGAAAAATGCCATTGGAATTCTGATAAGGATTGCATTGAATCTGTATATCCCTTGGGGTAGTATGGACATTTTAACAATATCAATTCGGATTCACAAATACAAGATATCTTTCCATTATTTGTGTCATCTTCATTTCTTTCATCAGTGTTTTATAGTTTTCGGCATATCGCTCTCTCTCCTCCCTGTTTAAATTTATTTCTAAATATTTTATTCTTTTTGATGTTATCATAAATGGAATTATTCTCTTCATTTCCTTTTCAGATAGATCATAGTTGATGTAAAGAAATACAACTTATTTTTGAAGATTTTATTTATTTATTTGAGATAGAGAACATGAGTGCATTGGGAAGAGTGGAGGGAGAGGAAGAAACCAACTCCCCACTGAGCAAAGAGGCAGACCTGGGGCTTCGATGGTGGGCTCAATCCCAGGGCACTGGGATCATGACCTGAGCTGAAAGCAGACCCTTAAGCAACTGATCTACCTAGGTTCTCCAATTTTTGTATGATTATTTTATATCTTTTACTGAATTTGTTTATTAGTTCCAACAATTGTTTGTGGAGTCTTCAGGGTTTCTACATATAGAATCATGTCCCATGCAAACAAAAATAATTTTAGTTCTTCCTTTCCAATTTAGAGTCCTTTTTTTTTTTCTTGTCTAATTGATCCTGCCAGCACTTCCATTACTTTGTTGAATAGAAATGGTGAAAGTGGGCATCTTTTCCTCACACCAGATCTTAGAGAAAAGTGTTTTCAGTTTTTTTCCATTGATTATATTATCTGTGGAGTTATCATAAATGGCCTTTATTGTGTTGAGAAAATTTATTTTTACACCTACTTTGTTGAGAGTTTTTATGTTGAATGGATGTTGAACTTTGTCAAAGGTATTTTTGCATCTATTGAGATGATCATGTGCTTTTCATCTTTTATCCTCTTAACGTGGTATATCACATTGATTGATTTTATGTATATTAAATGAAACTTGTATTCCAGGGATAAATCCCACTTAATTGTGATATATAGTCTTTTTAATGCATTGCTGGGTTGGGTTTGCTAGTCTTTTGTTATTTCTGCATCTATGTTCATCAGAGATATTAGCCTATAGTTTTCTTGTCGTGTCTTTGTCTGGCTTTGATATCTGGATGATATTGGCTCCATAAAATAAATTTGAAAGTATTCCTTCTACTTTTACTTTTTGGAAGAGTTTAAAAAGCATTGGTAATGACTCTTTGAATATTTGGTAGAATTCAGCCATGAAACCATTTAGTTCTGGGCTTTTCTGTGCTGGTAAAGGAAGATTTATTACTACTTCACTCTCCTTATTTTTTATTGGTCTGTTCAGGCTTTCTATTTCTTCTTAATTCAGTCTTGGTAGACTGTACATTTCTAAGAATTTATCCATTTCTTCTAGGTTATCCTATTTGTCCACATATAACTGTCCCTTAGGATCCTTTTTGTTTCTGAGGCATTTGTTATAATGACTCCTCTTTCATTTCTGATTTTAGTTGAGTTTTCTCTTTCTTTTCTTAGTCCAGTTAAGAGTTTATTGATTTTATTTGTTTTTTCAAAAACCAATTTAATTAGATACTTCTACCAAGTTCTGCTACTCTTCTTCCATAATATCTCTAGTATTTTTTCCTCCTTTCATTGACTCTATAACAACCCTGTTCGTTTCCTCTCATCGAAATGACTGTAATTGTTGGAGAACAAGTCTCCTCATCCCCAGTCTCCCACTCCCCAAATCCATTTAAACTTTTAGAAGCACATCTCTAACTGGACCATCCCTGTAATCAAATATCTTTGTGACTCCCATTACCTTTCTATAAAATATTAATTCCTTAGTTTGACATCCAAAATCCAGATGATCCACCCTCAAACTATTTTGTCTACATTTTCTTCCAACTGCTTGGCTGTATTCCCACTTCTGGAAGCCATTCCTGATAGGACAGCTAACAGTAATCTAATTATATATCTAAAAGTGTTGCAACATACAAAATACAATTATCTCCTCAATATGCAGCCTTCCAAAATGGCTCCAGTGATCCCAGCCTCTTGGTAGTCACACCCTTGTGTTGTCCTCTCCCCTCTGAGTATGGACTGAACCTAATAACTTGCTTCTAATAAACAGAATACAGAAAATATATGGAATTCACTTTTAATACTGGATTATAAAAGACTATGACTTTCAACCTTCTCTTTCTTTTGCCTTCTCTCTTGCTTGATCGGATGAAGCAAGTGGCCATTGTTGCAAGATGCTCTATGAAGAAGCCCATGTGGCAAGGAACCAAATGAAGCCTCTGGCCAACAACTCATGAGGACTCGAAGTCTCAGTCCGATAGCCTGCTAGGAAATGATTCTGCCAACAACCATGTGGATGACCTAGGAAGGGAATCTTTGCCAGATAAGCTCTGAGGCGACTGTAATCTTGTGAAAGACCCACAGCTAAAAAAATCCAGCTAAGTCTCACTTGTGTTTCTGACCCACAGAAACTATGAGATAATAAATGTTGTTTTCTTAAGCTCCTAAGTTTCAGGATAATTTATTATATAGCCATATGTAAATAAATGGCCACCTATGCTGAGCACATTTTTTTGAAAAAAATTTGATGTTATAATAAAAAACATTCTCTCCATTCCTAATTTCTCTTTGAAGGCTAAAGCTAAAAAGAATATTCATTCATATGACAAAGATTTGCTGAAACAGTCCTATGTGCAGAGTGTTCAATGTATTAGAGAAAGACAAAAAGCTGAAAAAGACTAGACACTTGCTCTCAACGCATATAGTATGAGTAGAGAAGGAATATTAGAATGTATAACCTCTGTGAAAGAGATTTAAAAAGGAGAAATGAGGGGCACCTGGGTGGCTCAGTCCATTAAGCATATGCCTTTGGCTCAGGTCATGATCCTAGGGTCCCAGGACCCGATCACTCACTGGGCTCCCTGTTCAGCCAGGAATCTGCTTCTCCCTTTGCCCCTCACCCTGCTCTCATGCTCTCTCTCTCCCATACACACACTTTCTCTCAAACAAATAAAATCTTTTTTTTTAATTATTTTAAAAAAGGAGACATGAGAGGATGCTGAGGGTATTTGCAATCTCTTCAGGCCATGAGAAAAAAAAAAACACAAATAGGTAGCAAAGGAGCCAGGCAAGTCAAAGGGGAGACATCGATAAAGCTGTGTGGGAATGAAGAGGAGGAAGGATGACCCATGTAGGATAGTAAAGGAAGGCTTCTTGACCGAAGCACAATTGACACAATCCTTGATAATCAGGGACAATTTTGACATAAAGGGTTCAGGGAAGGGCATGATCAGGGGAAAAGCAATTAAAGCAAAGCAGGGAAGCCAGATTATACAGAGAGAAAATAAGTACTGAAATTCAAACCAAATTTATCTCCAGCTCGTGTCCCCTAACTGGATCCCCAAACTTCCAGCAATCACTTTAACACCACTGAATGGGAGAAAGTGTGAGAGAGGGGACAAACTCATTTCTAGGGCTAACCCCAGGGCCTTGGGGTGGGGGGGGCATGCAAGCGAAGGGGCCTGAAGCTCCAGCTTCATGTGGTATCTGTCCCTGGTACCAGTCAAGAGAGTCTCTCGTATTTTTCCCTCTGGGTCCAGGTTTGTGAGCAGGCTGAACAGGGCAAGCTATAGGGCTTGTCATCTGATCAATTTCTCTGTGTGTAGAGAAATTACTGAGGTTTCCCCTACTCAGATAATTTTATGAGTCTAATGATAAAACAGATTCGTAGAACAAGTATTATGTTTGCTACTGCTCAGAACTGTTGTAAGGATAAAATTAGAGGATTTATTAGAAAACCCTTGGCAAACTCTAATATACTTAACACAATGTAAATTATATGAAAATTATGAATTCGAGCACAGGAAGCTGATAATTAGAGATGTTCGGTGCTTGTGAAAGATCACACGGTGCCTATCAGAGGTGGGGCTCCAACCCAGAACCCCTACGACAAGAGACACTCATTTCCTAGTCAGCCAGAACACAGGGTCCGGGTTCAAAGTTCAGCTTGATCATTTACTAATTATAGCTTGAACAAGTCCCTTAATTTCTCTGAGCCTCAGTTTCCTCATCCATAAGAGTTATAAAATGTACTTCACAGCATTGTTTGACAGGATTCAAAGTTATAATATGTAGATGCTCGGCACAGCTTGGTATACAGCAAGCACTTGATAAATGGAAGTTCTGGTGATGATTGTTACCATTTCATCCCATTTTCACTGAATCAGTCAGCATTGCATTCTAGCAGCTCACTGGTCATGATTTCTGGTTCCAAGCCGTATCAAAAATAGAATCTGTCTTCAACATCTTACCACTCCCCTTCCAAGTGCTTCTCCAGATCTCCCTTCCTGGGCTGGAACCTCATGTTCAAGTAAGGCCTGGGGTACTATCCCAAGCATCCTGTCCTTTTCCATCTCACCTTCATTGTGTCTCATTCCTTCTGGACCCTGAACTCTGCTTTCCAAAGTAACAGCCAATTACCTTACTAAGGGACTGACTGCTAAAATTGTCTAGTGTATTATCCTTCCCACCGCACCTGAGATATCTTTATCCTGCCAGGAGACCCCTGGGCACACAAGCTGTATGTAAACCACACGGATAGCCCTGCCTCCATAACTCCAGGTTTGAGAGTCTAACGGACACGGACCACTAAAAGATTGGATCAGGTTTTGCCTAATTTGGAGGAAAAATGAGCAGTGAAATCAATTTCCCATAGCCTGGTCTCAAAGAATATTTTAAAAACTCATGTTTGCAAGAAAAAAAAAAGATTGAGAAAAAAAAGATTTCTAGAAGAGATGCAGAAATAAAGCCAACACATTAGGTAGATGTGAGGACAGACCAAATTTCCCTCTTTAAAAATAAGCAGGAAAATGCAGTATATAACCACGTCCATCTGGCAAGAAGAGAAAGAAGGTTAGGGAAGGCAGCCACCCAAGATGTACCCTTTCAGGATGTGAATACAACATCAGCAGGCTTAGAGCCCTGCCCCTGCTCCTGAGATGGGACTCCATCCCTCAGTTCCTTAGTTTTGTTACCAAAGAAGGGTACATTATCCATATCCAAGAATGGTACCATACATATATCCATTGTTTTTCTGAAGGTGTCAGGTTAAAAAAACATACTTTCTCATTTATAGTTATATAGAAAACTAATATAGAAAACTAATTTTTAATTTAAAGGAATGTATATTTGTAGGATATAGAAAATAACAAGAAGAAAAATCAAAGTCATCCCTAATGTCTCTGCCAAAGGATAATCACTGAAGATTTTTCAGTGTGCAGTTTTTCTTTCTGACTTCTTCTCTATAGATAGATATACATAGATATAGATATCTATGTATATATACACACATACATATAAACAGAATGAAACAGTTGAGTTCATCTTATGTATAAAATTCTGTAATGTGATTTTTATCACATTATATAACATTCTTTATAAATTTAATGACTGCATGGTATTCTATAGAAAGGAACTTTAATTTGTAAAATCATTTCTACACTGTTCAACACTTAGTTATTTGAATTTTCATGAATTAATAGAAATAAAAATACCAGAGGGTTATTTGCACACATATCATTCCAGTTCCAATTATCTCTTTTGGATGGATTTTTAGCAGTAGAATTACTGGGTCAAAAACAAGTTAAGTATTTTGAAGGCTCTTACTAGAAACTGCCAAAGTTCTTTCCATCAAGTTTATAGCAATTTATCATCCCACCAGAAAATATAAAATGTGCATCTTGTCACCGCCTCCCCCCACGAAATGACTATTATTTTTAAAATGAGAAAATAGAGGCATATATCTTTTTGAGTCAAGGAAATTTGTAGCCTCTCTGCTAAATCACTTCAGTAGCCATTTCCCCTGAATAATTCCAGAAACGACTATCATAATAGCACCCAGTGCAATGAACAGAGTCCTGATGTTGCAAGGAGACATTTAGAGGACGTTCTGTAATGAACTCTTCAGACAGTTGGTCAGTCAGAATCCCAGCAGGAACCAGACCGCGTTCTAGAATAGGGAGCTGACCAGTATTTAGTAAGGAGTTGTGTGAACAGAATGGGCCGGAGTCAAGACCGACAGGAAGGCAGGACAGCCTGAAGGAGCTGCTACCACCTTAGGCCTACAGAGGAAGAGGAGGGAATAGGACCAACTGCGAGGGGAGGCCGAAAGGCAGATGTAGGCCCACAGGAGGGAGCCAAGAGAAGGGCTCCCTGACTTTGCTCTCCAGACATCCTCCCAGTGTCTTCCATTACACAAGCACAGCTCAACTCTAGAGGACAGGACAAGGGACCCGGGTTACTACGGACTGAGGTTCCCCTTTCCCCCAAATCTACATGTTCAAGCCTTCAGGAAGTGGTATTAGAAGGTACTTAGGTTTACATGAGGTCATGAGGACGGAGCCCCCATACTGGTATTAGTGTCCTCAGAAGAAGAGGAAGAGACCAGAGCCCACACTGTCTCTCTCCACCATGTGAGGACATAGCAAGAAGGCAACCTTCTGCAAACCAGGAAGAACCCTCACCAGAAACAGAATCAGCTGGCACCCTGATCTTGGACTTCCTACCCTCCAGAACTGTGAGAAAGAAATAGCTATGGAATTTTGTGATAGCAGCCCAAGCAGGCGAAGATACTGGTAGACACAGTCATAGAGCTCAGTCTGCCAGGCCACAGAGGAGGGCCAAAGACAGACTGTGGAGCTGGGGGGTGGGGGGCGAAGTGAAACCATCCAGTGCAGACAGCCGGTCGGAGACGTGCAGTCTTTGCTTCGCAAGCCATCATGGTAAATAATTCATCTAGCATTACTGTTTTCTGCAGAATTCACAAGCAGCAAGTGAGTATATTACAATGTAATCTCCTTTACCTCAATAATTTACAGTGTGAAGATCTGGAAGCTTGTTTCTTCTCAAGAGACCACAGTACATTTATGGGTCCAAAACCATGTTTGCAAAATAGAAGAAACATTACCTTTCTCTTTATATCATCGAAGCAAAGGAGTGCATTCTAATAAACAAATGAGTGAAAAAAAAAACCAACCTTACTGTGACTGAATTTATTTTTCTAGAGAAATACAGGAAATACTCATGAATGTTTCATTAAAATTCTTCCTCATCATAGATGTATATCTGTGTCCTAACAAGTACATGTTTTCAGTACTGCAACTCTTGTCTTTAATCCTTCACAAATGACTCTGGAGTCCCACTGAGGCTTTATCACACATTATTTAGTAAATCCATGAACCTACAAACCAGGAGACATGGAAAACCATAGCAACCAGGGATAAGGCTGGAGAGGTGGCCAGAGTTTGAAGGGCCGCTCTGGGAGGGGCGGGTGGCCTCCCTGAGCTCTGAAGCCCACTCCCTCCCAGCCCGCCTCGTTCGACTTGATCTTGCCTTCTTCACTCCTCCCTCCCCTGCAGACCTGGTACAAGCACTCAGAGCTGGAATGGGCTTAGGAGTTTAATAGGTCTCATCTTCTGCTTGCAGACAAGTTGTTATCATTTTATACATGAGGAAAAGGAGACCCAGGGACTTCAAGTGGCTTGTTGAAGGTCACAAAACTAATACACGAAAAGAGAAACACTAGACCGCAAGTCCTGATTCTAGCCCAAAGATTTTACCAACTCCAATTTCTACATGGTCTGCTTCTTTACATGGAATGAGGGAAAAGGGAATTCAAATTCTACCTACATCTCTGAGAGCAATAAATAAATTGTTACAGTCATTAAAAGTAGCATATTGAAACTGAAATTAATAAAATTGCTCTAATGAAGAAATTTCACATTTTACAACAAATTTACCCTTCAGAAAATACCATGAAATATTTCAGATGCTTGTTTCTGTTGGCAATGCCAAGACACACCTAGTGTATTTTGATTTAGGTCCTCATCATTGTTGGAGTCGTTGATTTAATGATAAGTATTTTGAGAACAAGAGAACGGGTATCCATTGAACAATGTTAATTATGCAGGAAAAAAACCACAGATGCTTAAAGCAGTATAGCCAGGAAACTTCCCTACTTAGAGCTCAGAAAGAAATAACATCTAAGAAAGCTTAGAGCCACCTGGTCACCGGCAGCAGCAGCAGCCGCCAATCTCAGGGCCTCCCAACTGGGGACAGACAAAATTCTCCTCCTGTCTCTTGGCCTTTCATGAGTTTACCTCAATCCTACACCCAGGTCGGGATGCTATGGGTTATTAAGTGATGTCTGTCAAAGACCATCCCTGCTAAGCAAGTCCAGTTTTCTCATTCTTTTGTGCACATTAGTCTAGATTTTCCCAGGCCTCGTGCCTCTGGAGGATCTGACTCAGAGCCCTGGGATGGAGCCCAGGCATCTGTGTGTGGTGACAGTTCCCCAGGTGATTCTGATGAACACAAACCCAGATGCTCAGGCAGTGTCCCCAAACAACAGACTCAGGAGCTCTGGGGTCTAAGACCTGGGAGATCTACACAGTGAAAAAGCTCCCCTAAGTCGATTCTCATACGCGCCAAAAAATGAGAAATACCCTCTTCCACTGACAGGCACAAAGCTAGCCACACAACCAGGGACATATAATGGAGAAACGACCTATGTTAAATGAATATTCAAATACAGACAGACTCTAGCCACGCCCACAGCTAACCTCTCATTGGCTTTCCAACTTGGAGAAATGCTAAACTTGCTCCGCACCGTGGCTGTTGAGTGTATTTAAGTATACCACAGAGATCGTAGACAGGACTCCGACGCATCTCTTATTATTTTTTCATGTATTCACAAATCACCTTTATGAGCACTAGCTTCACATCGAATCATAAACATGCACATTAAACAGGAACACAAGCCAAGCAACAGCTTCCATTTGAAAAACTGTTTAATTTTATTCTAGGAACCTTTTTGTTATTTTTATATGTTAATCCCAAAATCATTTACAAAAGCATGTGCCGAATTAAGTGAAACGCAAAATGAGTAACACGCACCATCAAAAGTTTATGTTAAAATAACATCAGAAGCAGACTCCAAAATTTATCTAAGACAAGAGCAACCAGGCGTCATAGGAAACATTTTACCAGAGCATCATATCTTACCACCGAGCATATCTTCCAACTGCAGAGTACAGAAGGACAACTCCAAAGGACTGAGTTGGTCAAAATTAAGAATAAGTGGCTCCCGAAAAGTAAAAATCCTGTTTCAAACAACAAACTCCTGCAAGAATTTTGCTCTTCACTGAGAAACTACAGTCCATTGTACTCACGTTTTCTCTCTTTTTTTTTCCCTCTACAGACTCATTCCCTCTGCTTTGTGTCCATCCTAACAGTGAGCCACAAAAAACGTCAGAAATTATAAAGTGCAAATAGTGTCAAATCCTGAGCTCACAAGGAGGCCCCAAGTGGTAATCACGTATTTCTCAGTTTTAAATAGACAGGAAAACATGCTTCTTGCTTACAAAGTAAAATGATGACAGTTGCAGAAACATCTTCGTAGAGCTGATCCCCAGTCTCTGCTACGATAAAGGGGGTGGGGTGGGGGAGGGATGGCAAGACAAAACACGGGATCGGGGCAGTGTTGGAGAAGACAGTGGCATAATGAAGCCATCATGCTATTAATGGAAAGTCCAAGTACAATGGAAGAGCAACATCATATTTACTCCAACTAAAATTAGATCAAGTCCTTCTTGTCCTGTCAGTACAGTGAGCTACCTCCCAGAGCACCAAAAAAGAACATTTGAAGTGTTCACAGACCAATACAAAAGCTGCTCTTTGCTGCAGAAAAGAGCAAAGGAAACAGAAGCAGCGCTATTCACCACCCCCATGGGGTGACCCTCCCCATCTGCGTCAGAGACTGCCATCAGATTATAATTCCTTGTTAAAGATCATGTTATTTAAACAGCCACAAAGCCCAGGTAAATCTCATCAGCTGTCTCCAGGCAGCACCTGAGGTTCATAAGGCGTGGAGAAAACACAGCAGCTACAGTTCCCTCTCAACTGTCTAAAGTCAGATAAAGAAATGGATAGGGAATATAATAAAAATTCAGCGGTCACCTGGGTGGCTCAGTCGTTAAGCCACCACTGAGTCATTACACCTAAGCCTTTGGCTCAGGTCATGATCCTGGAGCCCCGGGATCGAGCCCCAGATCAGGCTCCCTGCTTGGCAGGAAGCCCGCTTCTCCCTCTCTCACTCCCCCTACTTGTGTTCCCTCTCTAGTTGTGTTTTCTCTCTGTCAAATAAATAAATAAAATCTTTAAAATAGAAAAATAAAATAAAATTCAGTAATAATGGAAATGTTTACATAATCCAATAGTTTCTTCCAAGTCTTTCTCAATACCCCTAAAAAGCAGCAAATGAATGATTTGTATTTCACATCTTTGCCCTTCTTCCAAATTAATACTCAAAATATAACTGACAGGAAAGCAAGAGGGGAGCATGAGATTTTCTAATATTTCTGCCACATAATTGTCTCTGGAGTGCCCAAGAGCTGCTTGGAGAGAAATGGCCCTTGCCCAGTTGCTGTTGCTCTTACATTGTGGAGTCAGGGAGGACCCCCCCAAATTCAACATGCCTAATACCTCATTTCCCAATGACCACCCAAGAACCACCCCATCACCCTTACAACCTCCCTAGCCACTGCGGCCACCACTGAATCATCCCACCATTGCATCGTCCCACCACTGAATCCTTGGAGTTAGCTGTGGCTCCTTCTCAACCTGATATCAGGTCACAGCTCTCCCCAAGTGGCTTCAACTCTCCCTCCAGGACCCCTAGAACAGTCCTTTCTATTCACTTCCATTGTTTGGGCTGAGAATTAAACAATGAGCAGGAATTTTCCAAGCAAACCTCTTTGGAAGGCATTCTGAGAAACTGAACAGCCTGCACCAAGACATTGGTGTGTGAGAACACAGCACAGCGGGAAACTCCTGGTGACCGGCACGGCTGTGTCCTGAGTGGCAAGAAAGGAGGTGAGAAGGGGCTCTGACAGGAAGGACCTCTGATCCCCCAAGGAGAGGTCTGAACTTTTCCCAGGAAGCCAGTATCTTGTAGACTTCAGTAATTTGACTATTACCTTATCTACATACCACCTGTATTATTTGCTTTTTCTATAAGTTGACTTTTCTATATTAATCCATTTATTTAAATATGAAAATTTTCTTTTCACTTTTATAATTTTATTATGGACATTTACAAATGTACACAAAAGTTGAGACAAGAGTAAAATAAACCTTGTACAAAATGTCTAATTGTGTTGCTTCCATATGCCCCCTACCACACTACCTCCATCAGCCACACCGCCGAATTGCCTCGTCTGCAATAAACAGATCACGGATACTAGATCATTTATATACATATATGGCTTTGTAAAACATACTGCAATATCATTATCATACCCAAGAAAGCTAAATATCCTCAATATCATCTAATGTCTAGGACATTACAATTTGACATCACTGCCATATTTAAAAACTGAAATCATTTGCCATCAAATTTTAGAAGAAAATAATATTCAAATTATGGCATCATATGCTTGCATTTGGAACCTTAGCTTGAGACCTATTCTGCTTATTAAAAATGGAGATTAGAAAGTGTTGGCTACACCCATTTTATACTTCCTCATTGTCAGAAGTAGAAGGACTGAAAGGGAACCTAAAAAGGAATACACTTCTCACTATGTAACTTAAGATTATTAATGTCATGTCTACATACATATGCCATGCTATATCATCTTGTATCTCACCAGAAATCTATGCCCCACACTTTGGAAGACATTGTTACAGAGAGAATAAGGAGCCGTCTAAGAATTCTGGGCTTGATGGAACTTATGATTTGGGGAAACTATTTCAGCAGCAGCAAAAACAGGAGAGGGTTACAAAGGAGGAAGAGACAGCCTCTTACTGTGTCCTACAACTCACTGAGTCACCCCAATACTTCTTGAGAGCTTGAGAGTAGAGGAGTCTCTTAGTGCTCTAGTAGGGGAGCACACAGATTCACTCATGTGCCCCTGATCAAAGAACAAATGTCCTGTAGTGGGGAAGATTTTCTCTGACTGATCTCACAGCTTCAGGGGAAGGGAACGTACATGAATGTTCAGGAAGGGAGAGAAAAGAAACACTATCTAGCCAACTAGATCGGCCATATCAAACCTGGCAGTCGATGAGGTGACTGATGTCACAGATAGCCCTCACATCCCATCCCACAGTTGCCTGAACCTTCACTGCCACCCAAGTTAACCCCCATCTCTCCAAAGCCAATCTTCCTCAAAAGAGACTTCAGTGCCAGGCCCCAGATCCTCCTTCTTCGTGAGCATGTTCTCCTGTGACAAAATCACCAAGGCTTCAAGAAATGTCAGAATGTGACATTTTCCAGAATGTTTCTCACCCCCCGCTCCCACACACATACACTCAAATATCTTCCATGGCTCCCCTTTCACACAGAGAAAAGTTCACATCTTTGCTGTACTATTCAGGGATCTCCCAGATCTGGCTCTCACTAATCTTTCCAACTTTATTCTACCAGAGTCCTCTGCTTTAGGTTACCTGATTTAGTCTCTATCACCCAAACATGCCCAGGCCCAAAAATCATTTACATCAACCTAACATGGTTTGATACTACCCAACATCCTGATCATTTCACTCATTATTTTGTCGCACCTTTCCAAGGTAAAAGCCAGAAGAGTCACAACTCCAAACTCCTTAATATTAGGGTATGGGAATGTGACTTAGCATCTCAGCATTTGCTCTTTGGTGCAGAGAATGTGTGAGCTCTCAAAATCCTTTCGTAAATTCTCTTTTGACTGAAATTAGCTGGACTTGGTTCTGCTGTGTACACCCCAGGGACTTACGCACTGTCCCTGTTCCTTAACTTAGTCCATTTCCTCTGCTGCAAATGAGCATGTGGTCTTCTACACACAGCCAAGCCTAACCCCTCTTTCACATTCTATCTTGTCCAAGGTGTCTTCCTTAAATTCCCTCAAACATTCTTTCCAAATTCAGGGAGCTCACTGTTTGTATCACTCATTGGAAAGGTAACACAAGCTTTTCTATTTTACAGCTATAGTCTTTCGCCGTAGCCTATTTCTACAACTTGAATATGAGTCCCTATGTTATTACAGATTCAATAATTAATGAGTTCTTTCTTTGGGTAAAGTGGTGTGCTTACTGCCAATGATACCAAGAGGACTAAGCCTGAATCTGAGTCCTCGGCAACTCACCGGCCAATGGGAGAAGTAGGTTAAGAAACAAAAGGATACAAAGCAATGTTCCAATTTATGAGGTCGGATGGAGGAAGAACTCACTCTCTCTGGGTAGGTTCTAGGAAAGTAGGGAAGATGGAAGTGAGGTTTCAAGAGCACGTGGGAATTCACCATACAGGCAAACAAAGAAGAGAGGAATGTCTCCTTCTTAGATTCCTGGGATTCCCCAAAATTCACCTTGTTCCTAAACATTCTACGTGCTCAAATTCTCTTCTAGTCTGAGGCCAGCAATGCGTATGTCTAAGCATTTCAACAAAAGGTCTTGATCAAAAACCAGTAAAAGAAATGAAGGAATCAGAGAAAATGGAGTCAAAC
Organism: Spilogale gracilis; assembly: GCA_004023965.1. Lineage (NCBI taxonomy): Eukaryota > Metazoa > Chordata > Mammalia > Carnivora > Mephitidae > Spilogale > Spilogale gracilis. The sequence goes on along the minus strand of PITA01002404.1, from coordinate 84,640 downwards.
AAAATGTTTCCAAATCAACACATCTTTATCAAACACTTGCTGTATGGAATATTAATTTAACACTGCCCCTGCCTTCAAGGTCCTGTACTTGTTTAAATGAAGTCTAGCTGAGGAGCTACATATATGAAAGCAAGGAGACTTATACAATAGTAGCCTAATAATAATAATAATAATAATAAAAGACAACATAAGTAGCACATGATCAAGTGCCAAAGTTAATGTAACCATGACAATTTGTTTTAAAGAGTGATCACTTCACACTGAGTCCGGGGAAACTTTATAGAGCTATAGATGTACATACAGAAGTGCTAAGTGAGTGGTGGAAACACATAGGATAAGTTCAGGGATTAGTAAATAAATCGATTTGCCTGAAATAGAGAACTTGACTGGGAAAATAGCAGGAATAAAAGAACTAGAAAAAGAAGAACTAGAAAAAGAAAACTAAAAGAACAGATTAACAACCACAGGAAGTTCCCAGGTGAAATCTGAACCTGGCCCCCACACAGGGAAGGCAAGGAGAGACTGAAGAAAGAGGCAGGCCACTCCAGACTGGTAGGTGGCAGACTTGATAACGAAGGGAACTTACTTTCAAGGCGTGTCATGTGTGGCACAAGAGGATTAGGTGTCTGCACCTGCTGGCCAGAATCTTAGTAGCTCAAAGAGAGGGCTTAACTGGGTTCACTTACTTATACTGTCCAGATGGTCTCAACAACACATTACTATCTCAAGGCTGTGTCCTTGAAAATGGCTCTGGCTATGGGAATGGTGGACAAAACTTACATTTCAGAGTGAGGAGCATCCAAGAGCCTAGATTTAGCTCAAGGGTCAACCAGCGATCACATCCTCTCAATGACCTCCTCCAACAAGGGGTCACTCTGAGGGTGCATAAAACACACACAGACACACTCAGACACAAAGAACAGTAACTGCTTGTTGAGTACGTATTGCCCATAAAATTAAACAGCTACCCATAAGTTATCTAAATCAATACTCAGATAAGAACACAGGGGACAGCTTAAGTATTTTGCTCAAAGTCAGGCCAGGAATTTCCAGATGCAAAAGACTGATGTGGCTCCTTACATCCAGACCTTACAGTCTAGCATCTTCAGAGCTCATAACTGGATGGGCCAAATTTATATCCCAAATTCCAAGACCAGAGTCATCACTTGCCAGTACTTCTCTGTTCCTGTCCAGCACCCAACTAGGTTAAATATTAGAGAACCTCACTCCCCCTTCACCTCACACATTTTAGTCAGTTTTTGTGGAGGCTAAATGGCAGGGATTCTTGACCCAGCCTGCACATCACAACCACCTGTTGGGCTTTTTAAAAATGCACAAGCCTTGGACCCATCCCAAAGACCTGAACTGGAGCCAGGCATCTGCCTTTCTAAAATACTCCATGGGAGATCCTCATCACAACCAGAGTTAAGAAGCTGCTAGATACTCAATAGTCCAAAACATGCCTCAAAATTTATTACCTAAGATCTAAATGAAATCCCCACTGTTGGAAATGGCAGTGTTTCATTCTTTTTGATGGCTGAGTAATATTCCATTGTGTATAGTATATACTATATATATACACACAATAATATATATATATATAAAACTTTATCCATTTATCCATTGATGGCCACCTGGGATCTTTCCATAGTTTGGCTGTTGTGGACATGGCTGCTGTAAACATTGAGGTGCAGGTGCCCCTTTGAATCACTCTTTTTGTATTCTTTGGCTAAATATGACATGAATGGAACTACAGTGTATTATGCTAAACAAAATAAGTCAGTCAGAGAAAGATATATACTATAGGATTTCATTCATATCTGGAATTTAAGAAACAAAACTGATGAATATAGAGGATGGGAAGGAAAAATAAAATAAGATAAAAACCTAGAGAGAGGCAAACCGTAAGAGACTCTTGACTTTAAGGAATAAACAGGGTTGCTGGAGGGGACGTAGGTGGAGAGATGGAGTAACAGGGTGATGGGCATTAAGGAAGGCACTTGATATAAAGAGCACTGGGTGTTACATGCAAATGATGAATCACTAAATTCTACCCATACAACTAATAATACACTATCTGTTAACTAACTTGAATTTGAATAATAAATAAATAAATAAATAAATAAATAAATAATGAAATCCACACATGCCCACTTTATTCCACTCTCTTAGAAAGAATCCAGATGAATGACCTAATAATGATGCTAATGATAAATCATTAATAACTACCTTTTTTTGAGTGCCTCTTCTGCCCCTAGGCACTGTTATTTTTTTACATATATTATCTCATTTAATTCTCACAAAATCCAAAGAGGAAAAACTTCTAATATTCTTATTTCCAAAATCATAAAGCTAAACAGAAGAGCTAGAATTCAACCCAAGAGTGCATTGATCCAAAACAAATGCTCTTTGAGCTACTTCGCTACACTGATTTCCAAAACTAATGGTATTTATTTATCCACTGACTATCAGATCAAGCACCATCTATATGCCATCTATATGTGTCCTCAATTGCACATAGCATAAATCAATACTCCTTACTCCAAGGTAACAGTATATTTACTCAGGCTCCAATGGATAAAATTTGTCACCAGGACTCTACCAAATAAGCTGAAAATAGAATGAGCAACAAACTTTGTTACTCAGTTACTTAACAAGATAAAGATTTCACTATCAGGAAATTGGGTTTTCCTGGGGAAGAAAAAAAAAGTATAAGCTAGAGTTAGTATAAATGAGGCTTTGAAGAAATGGACTTTTACTCTGATTCCCACAGTTTTAGGCTTTCAAAATCTGAGTCCTGTTCATCCTCATTTATTTCCAGGAACTAAAGGTTAACCATCTGATCACCTCATTATGAATGTGCAAAGAGAAACCCTATTCACATCAAGACCACCTGAGTATCACCTGATATTATTTTTCAATATGCTGCTACAGAATATCCAAATGCTCTCAAAGAATGAGTGTTTTTAAGATTTTATTTATTTATTTGACGTAAAGAAACACAGCTAGAGAGGGAACACAAGCAAGGGGAGTGAGAGAGGGAGAAGCAGGCTTCCCACCCAGCAGGGAGTCCCATCCTGGGACTCTGGGATCATGACACAAGCTGAAGGCAGACACTTAACAACTGAGCCACCCAGGCACCCCAAGAATGAGTGTTTTCAAACATGCAAGTCATGTATATTCCTTTCCTTCCAGTACCTCCCATTCTTTCTCATAGTTATGTTAATCTTTTGAGGACCAAGAGTGCCACTGAGAATCTAAAGAATCTTATGAAGACTTTTAGAAGTATACATGGTCCCTGCACACATCTTTAAATTAAGAATCTCTCATCTAAGCAGCTCTCCCATTTGTTCTTTTTCTATTCAATTTTTTAAAAATTAAATGCATTTCAGGCACTGGGGGTATCTGATAAGCAAGAAAGAAACGCTCCTCATCCCAGTGGAGCTCATCTACAATCTAGCAGTCTTACTTATTACTAAATTTGAAAAAGAAAAATATATAATAAGCCATATTATCAATTAACAGCATATATCTCATATAATATCAATTAAAGCACATAATATCAATTAATGCACATAATATCAATTAAAGTGCATAAACCATGAATGATTAGCTGTGCACATATGGCTAATACCTGGACAACAGTGGGAATGCAGGGCAAAGCAGGAGATCAAGGAAAGCTTAACCCCCAACTGATGGGAAACAACCCAAGGTGAGAAGTTCGTGTAGTCTGGAAGATCTGGCCATAGATAGTGGAGCACAGAATAAGAATGGGCTGGGTTCACTGGCCAATCTCCCGTCCCAAAGAAGACATGGGTCAATGTTCAAGGCAAAGCATCAGTCTCTAGAGTACAAGGCAGAAAACCAAAACAAGGATTGAGACAGTAGGGGTCTTAGAAACCCAGACCCACTCACTGATACTGGGATATGGAAAGGACTTGGTCCAAAGGCAACAGGCAAGTCTCCATAGTTAGAATGGGCCCATACTCAGAATGAAACTCACAGAGCGCTGAACCTAGGAGCCACTGGCCTACTGCTTCCCAGTTCTATCCAGTCCCCAGTCTCCCAAAGCCAGAAGACTGGTGCCAGGGCCCATGGCAAAGGGCAGATCTACAGGTGAGGGTCAAATAGTTAAATCCAGCTGTGGAGATTTTAAATCTATAAGGCCTAGAAGCCAAAACATCACTACAAGTAGTGACCGTGGTTCACAAGATAGCTCCCATTATCTTGAAAATCTTAGATGTGATTCTAGTGCAACAAAAAAGTTGGAAAGCTAGAATACAAATTCAGTTAAATACTTGGAAACATCTGTCTACTGAATGTCAAGCATCTTTATATTTAGAAATTACATTAAGCAGATATTTAGAATACCAAGTTATGGTTGTGCTCTAATCAGATTTTGGCAATTATAATGATCTATTTTCTAGTTAATGCAAATTCTTCACAACAGGTAATTCTATGTACTGTAGAAATTCTCTCATTCCTCTCTCTATAATGCTGGGCTATATACTGCTTATTCGGAAAGAATGGGGAAAGCTAATAAATAACCAAGCTAAAAATGATGAAGAACTCACATGACTGATGGCTTGTCTAGACCATTAATAAAAATTACAAAACATTTGTTTCCTTCACTTTTTACATGGGTATGGGTTCACAGCAGGGCATTCTGAAACAGGGCAGAGAGTCAAGCCAGCTAAACCTGAAAGGAGCACTCCTTGCTGGAGTGCTGGACATATGCTATTTGCCTCTTCACCCTTTATGTGACCTGGAGGCTGAGCTATGTGCTCTACAGCTGTGGGATCCAGTGCCCCTTGGTTCCCATGGTGTTCCGGCACTAGAGAGGTGGAAGGGAGGAGGACTTCAAGGTTTGTATAACCCAGATCCCTCCTTTAAGATCATTACAGGTTGTAGAGTCCTTTCATTCAACACTAGTGCTGTCAGGGGGCCTTCTCCTCATAGCTATCCCCCCTCCCTACATTCCAGGACCTGCTCCCTGCCCTCACACTGTCACAGCCCTCTCCCCCAGCCCCGAGGCTCCTAATGCTTTCAGTTTCCCTATACCCTGCCCATTCCTCCTCCAATTGTCCAAAATGTATGTGTATCGGTTTCCTGCCAGGACCCAGACTGAATATTATCATTCCACAGCCACCCTTTCAGGGGACCTGGGGGCAGAGTGGCTGCAGTTATGTGACTTCCGCTGACAATACTATTCGGTTAGTGTTAAAAAGTTCCAATCCTCGGTGCAAAGGAAAGAAGTCTGTTATTTCTAATCCACCAAGCATCCTGAGGGCAGAGCCAAATTTCACCCTCCCCCTGAATCAGGTCAATAAGTTGAGAGATTTTGGTTTCTGGATATCATGAAGAACAAAAAATCAACTCACCTAAACCAGCAGTAATTCCCCAAAAGAGACTACCAGGAGAAAGATCTAAAAGGTTGGAGTAGAAAGGGCTTGAGGCTCAGTTTCTCTCCACTTGAGCTTTTTCCTAATGTACTTAGAACACTTCCCTCAATTGTTAAAAACTGAGTTTGTATTCTTCACTTGCCAGATTCTCAAAAGAATTAGAATATGATATTCCTATAACATACTCAAAACTACAAAACAATTTCAATAGCTCTGCAGGATATTAAAGCCTCCTGGCAACCTCTCATAAATTCAGTTTTTGGTTTTGGATTCCATCAAGTAGTCAGACACTTTATGTTCAACTCTTACTGAAGATAAGAATGTTACCCATTAAGCATCATTACCATTGATTTAACATTTTTAAAAACCTATTGACCTTATTAATGCACTGTTGAGAAACTTGGAAAGGCCTATCTAAAGATATTCATCTAGAAATGTTGGAAACAAGTATGGTTTACCTGCAACGGAGTTGAATCTAATGAAGCTTAAATCCCACCCAGAATGAGGCATCACTACAACCACCCTTGGCATTTCTAAGGCCATTGGTAGAGATCTGCATTGAATCGTGCAGAAGACTCAGTAATGTAAGTAACAAAGAGTGAGACTACAGACCAATAGAGTCAATATCAAAGTAGTATTAGACTCTTTTTCTGAAAAAAACAACAGCAACACCATATCAACATTCCAGTGATTTAAGCTATAACTAGAGAAATCTCATTAGATATTAGAACAAACATTGACAGCTAAGATTTATGGTCAAAATTCCACAAATACAGTTCTTAGGCACCCTGTCAGCACAAAAGACTCAAAACTACAGACGTCTATACTTCACCCCAGGGACAGACAACGTCTTCTCCTTCCATCCCCTTAATAAGGCTTCTTTCTTTCTTTCTTTCTCATTTTTTAAACTTGTGAATGCAAGAAATAGAATATTCAAGAGGAAAATCTGCCTTCTGTAAGCAAGTTTTCCTCAGTGTGACTATAAAGACAGGCTTTCAAACATCCAGGTAAAATCTTGAGGGAGTCTGGTGAGGTTTAAAAGGCGGGGGCAGTCTCTTCATGTCTCTCCACTGCCTTTCTTCTCTCTTTCTCTAGAAAAGGAGATTCCAGATACCAGTTGGGCCTTAGTAGAATTGTCTAAGTCTCCCTCCCTCCCTTCCTTCTCTCTCTCTCTCTCTCTCTCTCTCACACACACAAACACACGGTCTGATTCTTAAGGCCACCTTGATAGATCTTTCCTCTTTCCAAAGAGGCTTCAGGTGCAGCATCCATTTGAGGTAAAATTCAGACTTAGAGGAGAGGGAGAGGCTCTGCTTAGGTCCTCGAGCAAACCCTTGAGCAAAGCTGTGCATTGCAAGTTACAAGGGCTGCCCAAGAGGAAGTGCACGTGTATTATCTTCTCCCGTGACTTCAGGAGGAGGTGGGAGAGCTGAGCCGTGGGGAGATTTGAACTTTACAATTTTGTCTTCTTGTTCCTCTCTCTAGTAAAGAGTATGGCTTCAGGAAGCAGACAGGTTTGGGCTCAAACTCTAGCCCTGATTTCTGGAAGCTGTACCCTGGAGTAAGGTAACCTCTTTGAGCCTCTGCTTCCTCATCTGTAACATGGTGATAATAACACTCCCTTCACAGAAAGGCTGTGAGTTTTCATGAAATCTTATATTCTATTGCCTTGTAAAGTGTTAAAACACTACACAACTGTCAGATAGCAGTAGTAGTGCTATTCAGGATTCTTAGCCTGAATCCTTTGTGTGTTACGATAAGTTAAAGCCCCTGTTATTTCTTTCAAAGTGCTCATTTTAAGTCTCATAAACATTTATCTTTACTCTGTCTTCCAAGATTACTCTGCACAAAGTTCAGCCTTGTATCTGTTATAGTTCACCAGGGCTGGGCAGAGTACATATGTGGCTATAATTTCCATTAAAAGTCACAAGATAACTAACTTCTTAAGTTATAGCATATGCTGAGATTCCCATTCCTGCTTTTTGTCCCTAGCAAGCTTTCATGGGTCAGAGGTTAGGTGTGCTTGGTGTTTTATGTGCATGAGATTTGCATATGTAAAACTTTAAAGAAGACAGAATCCATAAGCAAGTAGGTTAGACACACTGCCTCCATTTTCCATCTCTTATCAAGTAACCAAACCTAACTTGGGATGCGTACCCAAGTCCAAAGTCAAGCATATCCTCTCCCTCTTTTCTGCTTCCTTTCTGAGAGTCAGACTTAAGTCCAAGGAAGCCACCATAAAATTCTACATTCCCAGCAAATATAATGAGAATGTAACATAAGTCAAGATGAGTAATAAGGCCATCGAAGACAGCTTTATTAAAAGCCACACAAGGGACTGAGAGTGCAATTAACAACATCTGGTGTGGCCTTTGGTTGTCTAATAAGCATAATTTTGCCATCTTCTCTGAAACAGGTGAGCCAGTATTGAGAAAGGAAAGGGAAAAAAAAGAAAAGAAAGAGATATCTTAGAGCATGTTAATCAGAAAATCAGCTTCAATTCGAATTCAACTGCATCACCATCAGAATAACCTCCCAAAAGGAAGGGAATTTGATGCCATCATAAGAAGATTCATCTGACTCATTCTGTACTCCTCACCAGGATGAAGTTCCCACAGATTACAAACCTTGCTCTCCAGCCCATGTTTCATAAACCTAATAGGGTTCCTTCCACATGGGTAAATTTCCAGACTCCCAGACTAGAGGGCCAAGTGCCTAGGGGTAACAAGTTACAGCCCACTTCCTCTCATTCAGTCCTGCAAATACTATAGGTAGCCCCCATGAGCCCCTGAGTGAAGCCCCAACTGTCCTCTGAAGATTCCAGCAGAAGTAACAGGAGAGCATTCACTGCATTGTAGCCTAACGTACAAAGTCACTGAGAACAAAGTTCCTGAGAGTCTTAGGTAGATTTTTCCCTGAAATTCACTTGTCCATACAATTTATAGGTTAGATCCACTACAGATATACATGAGATCACATGCTAAGACTTTAGTAGTCAAGAGGTTTTCCTGAATTTATACAGCAGAAGGAAAAGAACATTTGAAAAATCTCAAGGGAAACCATGAGTTCTTAACAATGGCTCTCACCCCATCCCTTCAGAGTCCCGGAAATGCATCAGAGTAGATGCAGTGAGGCAGTGGGGCTACAGAAAGTGAGGGAGAGCACATACCACAGGCCTCAATCCAAATCCTCTTCAGTGGCCAGAATGACTCCACAGAGAAGAGAGGCTATGGATACTCAGCCTGTGCTGAGAGAGAGAGAGAGAGAGAGAGAATCCCAGTGTCGGAGTCATCAGTGTTACTTCATGTGCTGCTCTGCAGACTGGTATTGAACTGTTAGCAGTCTGGAGCCAGATAAGTATGGAAACTGAGAGTAAACATTGAGAAAATGGTATATGGCAAGTTGACATTGCTATGATCTTTCAGCATACTTATTTTTTCTATTAGCTCACTTTTATTGATTTTGCAAGAGTTTTAATCTATAGTGACCTGGAAATTTAAAAATACAAGCTGGTTCTTTACCACAGGTAGTTTGAGAAGCCATGTTCTAGACCCAAAAGTAATGATGCCTGGGTGTTAATCCCAGAGAATCTGCTTTAATTGGAATGTAATTCAGCCATGGCCTTGGGATAGTCTTTAGAACTCCCAGTTGTTTCTAACATGTAGCAAGTACTTGAGAACCACTTTCCTCATACTGGTAAGGGATTAGGGCATATACTTGAGGGGTTAATGAGCTGGGAACACACAAAAGTAATTATTTATTTTATTTCTGTTACTTTGAAAATTTGGAAAATATTTTTTAAGTTATAATTCAATGTTTATTAAAAATAAGGGTAAAATGGGGTGCCTGAGTGGCTCAGTGGGTTAAAGCCTTTGCCTTCAGTTCAGGTCATGATCTCAGGGTCCTGGGATCGAGGCCCGCATCGGGTTCTCTGCTCAGCAGGGAGCCTGCTTCCTCTTCTCTCTGCCTGCCTCTCTGCTACTTATGATCTCTCTCTCTGTGAAGTAAATAAATAAAATCTTTTTAATAAATAAATAAGGGTAAAATAGACTGGAATGCTATGACATAGAGTCATGTTGTATACGATGATTAATGTAAACTTTTTATTGCAATATAACATCATACAGAAAATTACACAGACTTGACGTGCACTGCTTGATGATATTTTCATAAGGTACACACATCTGTAAAACAAAAATTCAGATCAGGAAACAGACTGTGTACAATGTTGTCTTCCCTCATGTCATGACACCTGATATAGCTTCCCACTGGGGGGACATTAAGATAATGTACTCTGCTATGAATATGACATTTATCTTAGTTTATAGTAGATCTAGTTTACATTTGAAGATTTCAAAGAACAGAAATAGAAAAGAAGAGAAAGAGAGGAGGAAAGAAGAAAAGCCAATGAGGTAATAAAAAGTTGACAGAAAAAAAAAAGAAATAGAAAAGACTGATATTTCCCAGTAAAGACGGCAGGTTGAACACACACATCTTTATCTGTTCACTCAGGCCATTCCACTGAAATGACAATAAGTGAATTTCTTAAAGGCATAAATCCACAGAATTGAGCGAAGATAATAACAACGTTTTAGAAGCTAGAAGTCAGGCCTAAGGAAACTGAAACCTAAACCATGGAGGAAAGGGGCTATTGGCCCATTAACAACCCAGAATCGTCCTAAGTTACGAGCTACCCCTACCAGAGGGATGCTAGTGAGGCTAAAACCAGTGGCCTTGGTTAAGTCTCTTACCCCTCCCTCTGTACAGCACTTGACTCTGCCGCCCTCAACTCCTCCAAAGGCCAGAGCTTTATCCTCTGGAGAGGCCCAAGCACGAGTCTATGGGGACACCCAGCATGGCGGAAGACTGGGGTATCAAACCAAAATCATGGAGGAATTAAGTGAACATAGGCACACTGCTCCCAGAGATGCCCAAACTTCTTTCCTACTTGATTCCCAAAACATTAGCAGCCAGTCAAGAGATTAGAAAAGCTTTCTATGAGCCAAAGGAACAGATCTTAAGAAAATGATTCTGAATGTTCCAAAGAAACAGCACAGCTGTTTGAAATAAAATCGTAAGAGACAAGCCCCCATCAGGAGACGAGTCTCCATAGATCTTTCTTTCATTTCTTAAGATCTTGCGCAGAACCTGACAGCTTTTTGCTCTGGACTACCTTCTCAAGCCCCTGTATAGTGAAGAGACTGGAAGGTGGAGATAACGTCTCCCTCTAGAACGGAACATGGGCTTGATTGCAAACATGTCCCTCTGAAGCAAAGCTTGGGCAGGTGTGTTACAGGCCATTATAAGTCCTGGGCTTTCTTAAGCTGAGGAGGCCTCTGCTGAGACACAACCTACCACAACAGTGAGGCTCCACCATGCTTTACTCCGTCTTGTCCCTGTGGCACTTGGGGAGCAAGGGGACCCATGGCGCGCATGAAGCTCATGCTGCTTGCTGGACTGTGCGTAATAAAGTCCTTTGTCTCTGGCCCAGGAGTCTCGTGTCTTCTGCTAGCATCCATGAAATTGCAGCAGGCTGAACTGTTAGCTTCAAGTGGCAGGAGATCCTTCACAGTTCTTGCCCTCCCCAACAACTCCCACAGTTTCCAAAGAGCTCTGGAGCCCTCCATTCTAGAACATAAACTGATACACAAAAATCACAAAATTTCAAGTATACTGGCTAACAATAATAAAAACTTTTTATTTATTTATTCTTTAAGATTTTATTTATTTGACAGAGAGAGACACAGCTAAAGAGGGAACACAGCAGGGGGAGTGAGAGAGGGAGAAGCAGGCTTCCTGCCGAGCAGGGAGCCCGGTGAGGCTCAATGCAGGGCTTGATGCAAGACTCAATACAGGGATTGATTGTGGGACCCTAGGATCATAACCTGAGCGAAGGCAGGCACGTGGCTCAGTCATTAAGCGTCTGCCTTCGGCTCAGGTCATGATCCCAGGGTCCCAGGATCCAGCCCCACATCGGGCTCCCTGCTCAGCGGGAAGCCAGCTTCTCCCTCTCTCATTCCCCTTGCTTGTGTTCCCTCTCTAGCTGTGTCTTTTTCTGTCAAATAAATAAATAAAATATTTTTTAAAAAACTTTTTAAAAAGCAACCTGGAAAAAGCAGCCCATTGAAAAGAAGAAAACAAACAAAAAACATATTAGTAATAGTCTCAGGGAGTAAGATAAGCTATCATATTTATAAAATAAGAACAAGATGCCATATTTTTTAAAAGAAATATTAGGAAAACAAAGAAAGTTATTACAAGTTTAAATGAAACTTCAAGTAAAAAAAAGTTAATGAGTTTTAAAATAAAATTAAGAAAATACCTGCAAAGTACAAAACACAAAGAGATGGAAAACAGTAGAATCTGGGTACTGCGTTACAGCAAAAGCCATTAAGTCAGCGCCCCACCTCCCAACTTCCTGCTCTAAAAGAGGATAAACTTCTTTAATGCTTAAGCCAATGTAAGTTGCATTTTCTTGCAGTCAATGCATCCTGGGAAGACTTTGGAAAGTGTGCTTTGGAAAAGGATAAACCGGTTTGTGGTCTATAGCAAGGGATAAAAATGGAAGCAGTGTCCTTATCAAATAAAGTCTTCTCCCCAAGCTGTTTATCTGCCACAATTTTGCTGCAAACATTGGAGATACCAGCAGCTATGCTAGTTCCCGTTAGCAAATAACTGTTTGTCTCATAGTGCTTCCCACTTCTGATTTTTCTGTTATATGTATATGAATATCATCTAAGGAGAATGCCTGTCCTGCAAGCTTTTTAGGAAACATGAAAAGTTGCAATGTCAAACAAACTGTACCTGGGGATAAAAGTAGGTGGTGCTGCTTTGGTGATAAAAAGAGGTTTGCTTACTGGTATAACTTGCTGCCTTACCCATCAACGTATAGTAGTGTCCAAAATACTGTCAATGATCCCATAGGAAACCTTGTCTGGTGTCTTAAAAGTCAATTGCATCAAAACCAGGAAAGATAATGTCGAATTCTTCTTGATTACCCTGAAGCTAATGTCTTTCCAGGCACCATGACTTGAAATCTTTGAATGATATTTGGCAAGACACTTGTATCACCTTTGAGAGAAAAGGGAAGCCCATCCTTAGAACAGTCACTTCAGGAAGGAGAAGTTCACTGTTCACTTTGCTTGCTTAATAGAGGTAAACATGATATACTTTTTCATTGAAAGCTTTAAAGTCACTATTAGAATGCAGCTGAAAACCACAAGTTCTTCTGGAAACACAGCTCCTCGGGAAAGTAAAGGATCCAGAGTGACAACATTTCATAAAATTTCAGTGCAGATGAATAATCTGGGAGTATCTAGATCCTCAGCAAGATGAATTTGAAAGCCAATTACTCTTAGACAAATCTAAAATTGAAACACAAATTCATCATCCATTCTTTGCTATCCAAGACAGCATGGATGGTGCTGATCTCGCCTCAGAGATGACCTCACTGACTCGAGTGCAAATGAAATGATGATTCCCCTGCCTGAAACCACTCCAAAACTTCCACTTCTTATTCAATCCAGACGACAAGAGCTTTCTCACAAAAATTCACTTTTGAATAAAACTGAAGTTCATTCCTATTTTAGTTAACAAATTTGAACTATTTCCATTTTTTCCAAGCATTACGATTAAAATTTGTACACATTCTCACAAAATAGAAAAGCAGATACAACTCATCAGAATTATCATCTTTATAGCCCTTTCTGGTAAAGTAATAAATTTCCAATACAGTCAAATAAGCTGCATGAAAATATTTGGTGTATATGTGTATTTGCAAGAAGTGGTAATTTATAGCTTTATCTAGATTTTTTTTAAAGATTTCATTTATTTATTTGACAGAGAGAGAGATCACAAATAGGTAGAGAGGCAGGCAGAGAATGAGGGGGAAGCAGGCTCTCCACCAAGCAGAGAGCCAGATGTGGGGCTTGACCCCAGGACCCTGAGATCATGACCAAAGCCAAAGGCAGAGGCTTAACCCTCTGAGCCACCCAGGTACCCCGTTTTATCTAGATTTTGAAAGATTTCTGCATCCCCCAGAATGTTAAAAAGTAGAAACACTAACAACCATTCTGTGTTATGGAACAGTCCTTTAAGATAGTATGTAATTACCATGTCAAGTCATAGGTCATTTCTAATATGAATTTAATCCAATATCACCTTGTAAATTAGTAGTTAAGTTTTCAAATGTGATCTGAGCCAAGCCCTAAAAAACTAGAAAATTCCTATAAAATTCAAACTATCTTTCCAAGTTTGATTAGAAGCCTACTTAGAAACCTGACAGCCAAATGCAGTGGGCCAGACCAAATCCTGGACCACAAAGAGAACTTTAATGGGAAAACTGGTGAAATCCAAATAAACCCTGGAGTTTAATTAACAGTAACCTACCAATATTGCTTCCTTAGTTTGGACAAATTTACACTGGTCATATAAAGGGATAACAATGGAGAAAGTGGATGAGGGACATACAGGAATTCTTTGTATTTTCTTAGCAACTTTTCTGTAAATTGAAAAATATTTCAAATAAAAAGTTGATTTTTTTTTTTTTCAAAATCCTCTACTTGAAATTGTGAACAAGCCTCAATCACATAGTCAACAAATATTTATGGAGAGCACAGACACTATTCTCTGTGCTGGGTTCATGGTGCTGAAGAAAATGGATCCAACACTTACCTTAGGGAGTTAAGAGACTAGTGGGCAGGAAGATCATTAAGAAGTCACAGCAATCAGCATAAATTGTAAGTGCAGTTTGTAGTAAGTGCTGTAAAGGAAAAGTACAGAGGAGAGAGGTGCAGAGCTAGAAAGGCCTCTCGGAGGCAGTGGCAGTTAAGGTGGGACATGAGGGATGGCTAGGAGCGGCTCAGGTAGGAGCGCTACGAGTGGGGAACAGTATGTTCATTAGCTGGTAGGAAAGAAAGGGCCAGGGGCACATGCCACTGTGCCCAAAACATGATCAGAGCATGGAAGAGTGCGGCCATCTGAAGAACTAGACCCCATAAGACCTTCCTTGAAGGCTGGGTTTAAGTTTTTATAGTTTTCCAAAGAGATATGGAAAGCCACTAGAAACTTTAACCAGAGGAATGATCCAATTAATGCTTTGGAAAGATCATGATGGCTGTGGACTAGAAAGAAACATAAGAAAGCTCCTGTCCAAGGATTCACATTAAAAAAAAAATTAAGGAGAAATAGAAAGTTCACAGCTTCAAATATATTTGTTCTAAAAAGTCCCTGGTAAACAATAATGTCATCTTAGATGTACACATTGCTTCTTTAGAACCTGTTGCCATAACTCTTACAAGGAAGATGGTGTTCCAAAGGGCTCCCAGACCCCTCCATCTGGATCTTTCCTCAAGAAGGACTATGATTCAGCATAAGTATGAACAAAAACACAAGATAGATACCAGAGTCATATGACTTACAGCTTAGCAAGGTATCGGCAGCAAAAATCTGCAACTGTCACCCTCTTAGGAATCTTAGCTTTCACAAGAGATAAAGAATGCTTAGTGTGTCTTGTTTTTAAGACCACAAAACCATTATTGACACCTCACTAGTACCATCCTGGTATTAGTCCAGGACTAAATATAGAAAATTCCAGACTGCAGAAAAATGTAATTTTCAATGCCTGTTTAAAATATACAATGTTAAACGTCATCCTCAATTACTATACCTTGAGATTGAAGGAACTGGTATGTTGCCCTATGTGACCTAGAAAATGAAATATGTCTTCCAAACTTGATGTAAGCAGTGACACATCAATAAAACTTAATAGTAGTCTGCAGGGCTGGCTGGGTACTTTTAAACAGAAGTCCCTAGGGACTCATACTTTCAACAGGCACTTGGATTTCCTTAGTTTGTAGGAATATAGTATCTATAACCTCACTAAATATTATCGAGATACACTCTAAAAACTATCGGAACCAGAAGAAAGAAAAGCTTGGATCTTGGCTTAAGCCTATGATTTGATATTTAAAAAAAAACTTATGCAAAGCTCTGTGAGCCAAATAACTATTAAGTTGACTATTCAGCCAACTGCCCCACTTCTCTGGAAAGAGCATTTTCCCGGCAGCCAAAAGGGTTACACGAGAGAGTTCCTGAGAACACGACTGCGTGGCTGCACCCTGCCCCAAACCACCACAGTCAATAGACAAGAGTGTGCATTTGACACAGATTGGGCCACAGAGTCCCTTTCCCCGGGAATCTGGATTTAGAAGTAAGAGATTCTTGCTCAATCTGTCTGCTCTCTTGAATAGAGGACATATAAACACTGGAACTGCTGGCCGAGGCTATTTTCAACCATTTGGCCAAGGAAATTGAGAAAGCCAGCCTGCAGGAAGAGACGAGAATGGAGAACGTGTGCCAGGAAAAAAAGGAGATGAAAAGAAGAGAAAGAGGGCTTCCTGTTTTTCCTATCACACTCCAGGACCTGCTAATAGCTTATCCCACCTTATCCCTGCTCCCCCAAATCTGTGGAGCACTCCTACTCTCCTTTCAGGCACTTCTGGTTTTGCTTGAGCCAGCTCGAATGGAATACCAAACAAGCCCTCATGAACACTCCAGGTCTTTCCATTTTATTTAGTCTCAAATAACTGAGAACCAGCTTGCACAAAATTTTTAAGGCAAGATCTCTGAAAGGAGAATCTAATTCCAGCCTCTCAGAGCAGATAAATGCAACAAAATTAAAAATGCTTATCCTAAAATGTTAAGCGGAAGAGAAGCAGGGCACAAAACTGTGTATATATCAGAATTATGACTACACTATAGTTTATATTTGTCAAAACTCAAGAAGTAAAGCCCCATACACATTAGGCGAAAAGAACAGTAGTTGGGCTAGGGTGACAAGATTTATTTTCGGTTTCCTCTATATTCATCTGGGTCTGTAAATAATTAAATACTTTATAATTTTATTTTATTTTATTATTTTTTAAAGATTTTATTTATTTGACAGAAAAACACAGCCAGAGAGGGAACACAAGCAGGGGGAGTGAGAGAGGGAGAAGCAGGCTTCCTGCCGAGCAGGGAACCCAATGTGGGGCTCCATCCCTGGTCTCCGGGATCATGACCTGAGCCCAACCAACTGAGCCACCCAGATGCCCCAAACACTTTATAATTTTTAAAAAATTAACTCCAAAGATTACATAGAAATATGTAATGTGTTTATAATATAGTGATGCATTTTTTAAAGTAGAACATAAAACATTGTTATGTTTACTGCTACATAAACAGCCCAAAAACTGTCCCTTAAGACTCTGCATGTTAGACACATTGCAACTTCCAACAGACTAGTTCCAAATTAATCTTTGGCCTTCACTTCCTCTTCACCTGCTTGCCCTCCCAATCCTATCTACCCCTACTCACCCCCATCCCATGCTACCCATCTTCAAATGGGATTCCACATTTCCTCTCCCCCAACTCTCTCATCCCTATTCTCCCACATCCCTGGAACCCCTTTCCACCCCCTTCTACTTTGAGGTCTGCGTATTGTTATCTCCAGACACGCAGACCCATCCTGTCACTCATAGGCCCTAGATCTGTCTTTTGTCTTTCAGATCAACCCATTGGGAATAACCTCAGCACAAATGGCCTCCAAGCCAATTTAAACCACCCTTAGGGGCAATCCAGGTAAGTGTTACATACTGCCCGTTTCAGTTATAGCACCAGACAAGCCAGAAATGGATAAAGAATGGAAGGCAACATCCAATAATTAAAACATACTGTGAACTTGGATAATTTGTAAATTATCTTTAACATTACTATGACACAACTTCCAATGACAATTCAAAATACAATGCCGGACATGGAGGGGTAAAAAGTGGTAAGTCACTTATTCACCAAGAAAAAGTGAGCAAGGCTCTCTGATGGTTAAACTAATTCTACCAGTTTCCTCCATAATCATTAACAGCTTCCATATATTGAACTGGGCATTGTCCCAGACATTCAGTACACATTACCTTACATAATCCTCCCAATGACCTATGAAACAACTACTATTATTCCTATTCTATAGGAAAAAAAAATGTTGATGTGAAGAGTTAAGTTACTTGTGCAAGTTCATCTTTTTAATATTTATTTGTTTATCTATTAGAGAGAGAGCAGGGGGAGAAGCAGAGGGAGAGAATTCTCAAACACAATCCCTACTGAATGTGGAGCTCCATTCCAAAATCCTGAGATCATGACTCAAGCCAAAACCAAGTGTCCAACCCTTAACCTGGTGAGCCATTCAGGTGCCCTAGTACTTGGACAAGTTTCAAGGTTAAGAAGTAGCAGAGCAGACATTGGGGGGTCTACTTTTCCCTCTCCCTCTATGCTCTCTTTCTCACTCTTTCTCAAATAAATAAATAAAATCTAAAAAAGAAAAAAGAAGCAGCAGACCAGGATCCTATGGTCTTTGCATTAGACCTCATGGCCTCAAACAGGCCTTAGATAGACTTCTCAAAGAGAGTAGATCTCTGAATTACTTTATACTTTGTAATGTTAAACCCATGTGTTAGCTATTAGTAGTAGTAGTATTTTATAATACAAATACCCAATTTACATGTAAATTTAAATTTTGAATGAAAAATATATGCCAAAAGAAGCATTGTAGAAATGACCACATTATCCAACATTAATAACACGCGCGATGATATTCAGTATCAACATAGCCCTTATACATTATCATTAAAAACTACGTTACGAAGACTTCTCAATACCACATATCAATGGTAATTATTTGTAACTGTTGACAAAACACTACCTATAACATCGAAAGAAGAATAAAGCTTATTATCAGGATTAAACAGAACACAAACTGGGAGAAAAATGTATTGAGTTCATTTCACTAGTAAGGCACGGTTTTATAACTTACTCCATTAGAGTGGAGTAACACTACAATTTTATAACATTACACCAGTTAGAGTGCTGAAGTGTCACATATTATACCCTGAAGACCAATAGCAACCATTTCAAAAGAGGGTGGGGAAAGGACCATATTGTATCTCTTACAATTCTAGTAACTTGTACTACTGTGTATTAAAAAGAAAAAAAAAACCTTTCCTCTCAGTCAAGCACAGAAAAGTTGATGAAGAAAGTAAGAAGGACGAAAATGCAGAAATTACAACCACAGAGGTAGAGCGATCACAAAATACCACTGGGTGTATTCTCATTCTCTGAATAGGCACATCTATTCCTAGCTGGTGAATTTTCTCTTTCCCTCCAATTGCTCCCATCGTGTACTCTCTCTTTTTTTGTGTGAAAATAACTAACTCCCCCAATTTCTTCAAAGGAAACTATAATCATTCATTCATTAGTACAATAAACTTTATTGAGCACCCAGAATGTACTAGACACTTTGCCTAAGAGGAAAATAAATAAATAAAGTCAGCCCCTTCCCTCCCCAAGCTCCGTGAGTGAGACAGCCTTGTGTAAAGTAAACAGCTGAAAATAGTGTGCTAAATACTGGAGCAGAGGTGAGGCCATAGTGTTATAGGAGCACAGAGGGAGGATTAACCCAGCCTGGAGCAATCAGGAAGCTTTACAGAGGACCGCACGTTTAAACTCAGCCTTTAAAGATAAATAGGAACTTTCCAAAGAATGATGAAAGAGACACAGGGAGAGGAAGCCATCTGGCCACAGTGTAAAAAGGCACTGAGGAGCAGAAGAGCATGGAGACAACCGTGTTATCAAAACAATGAGCTCCTTGATGAGACTATGCCCGGGGTTTGTGGAGGCCATTGGGAGCTATGAAATTAAACAACGAACAAACAACAAACTGGGCTAAAAAATGCAACAACTTGAGTCGATTGAGGTGCTGGAATAGATGGAAGAATGTGAATACATTACATTTATTAAAAATATAGAGACCAATGGGAGTCTGGGTGGCTCAGACAATTAAGCCTCTGCCTTCAGCTCGGGTCATGATCTCAGGGTCCTGGGATCGAGTCCCACATCGGGCTCTCTGCTCCAGCAGGGAGCCTGCTTCCTCCTCTTTCTCTGCCTGACTCTCTGCCTATTTGTGATCTCTCTGTCAAATAAATAAATGAAATCCTTAAAAAAAAAATAGAAAGAGACCAATGAGAGAAATGTTCAGTATGAAATAAAAAGAATTTGCACGTGTCTATGGATATAAAAAAGGCTGAAACAACAGTGTTAACCAAAATATTAATACTAATCACCTCTGGGTGATGGAATTATGAGTAATTTTTGTTTTTATCTCTCTTTGCTTCTATGCCTTCCAGATTTTCTGCATTAAGCATGCATTACTATGGCAATTAGTGGGGAAAATGCGTGCTAAAATAGAACAACGTGAGCTGGGCTCAGATTGTGTCATACTAAGGAGTTTGGACTTTATTCCACAGAAAAATGAAGATTTATTCCAGGCATTTGATCAGGGATGGGAGATGAACAGATCTGCATTTTAGGGCATTAAATATGGTTAAGGTGTGCGTACTGGATTAGAAGGGTTTGAGGCTGAAGGAAAAATGTGATGGATAGAACTAAGGCAGCACCTGTAGGGATGGAAAACACATATTTGGGGAAGAAGAGGTAGGACTTCTTAACTGAATATAGGGTGAGAAAAAAGGGGTAGAGTTTCCAGGGAATTGATTAGATGCAGATATTGGAAGCCAGAAAGCATAATAAGAAGGGAAAGGCAGAAGAATAAGGAGGAGGAGGAGGAGGAGGAGGAGGAGGAGGAGGAGGAGGAGGAGGGGAAGATGAAGAAAAAGAAGAAGAAGAAGAAGAAGGAGGAGGAGGAGGAGGAGGAGGAGAAGAAGAAGAGGAGGAAAAAGGCGTATTTTAAGGATGGGCTGATGAATTTAGTTTTATGTGTGACATGCTTAGAGGACATCCAGGTAGGAATTCTAGGAAGAAATCTGAAATGGAGTCAGGTTCAGGAAAAGAGGACCTAGATATACAGACTTAAAGAAGGTGGTAAGGCTACAGGACAGAATGAGTTTGCTCAGGGAAAGTCGGGTGAGAAGAGACAGTTGAAACATGCCAAGTCCATAACAGCAATTAGGGATGTCAGAAAGCCAGAAGAGCCAGACATCGGTAGAGTTCTTTTTGAGGATGGGGTGGTCAGGGCTGGGATCAGAGATCAGAGCAAAAGGAAGAAACTGTACTACTGCAGCTATGAGCAGTAGAGCACCACGGAGCCTGATCACTAACGGGGCAGAGGAAAACAAGGGCAACGGGTACTAAAGACATAAAACAAAGAGGTAACTTGTCACCATCTCAGATGGAAGGTGAGGCAAAGGGAGACAAAGTAAACACAGATGGGATTACCAAGTAAGAGTGTTCCATGGAGGATGGAATCGTTGTGAAGGCTGTCAAAGCTGACCTACTGCATGGTTGTTCTGTGGCAGCAACTTCTATCCTCTTTTTCACAAACAGGGAAACTGATGTACACAGGGAAGGTCTTGGAGCCAGTCCCTGGCAGGTTTAAGACTAGAATCAATCTCCAAACCGCTAGGACTTAATTCTCTACCCATCAACATACTGTCACCTTATGCAAACACAAAAAGAAGGCTCGCCCCAAAAATATCAATTATGGAATACAATAAAACATAAATTGATTTATCGTTTAACTTTTTTTTTTACTATTAATGGAAATAACATCTTAACTGTCTCTGACCACCACCTCTGATCTTTCAGCTAACTTCCACTACCCTTGGACCCCACTGAGATTGCCATCTGCTGATCCTTATTGCCTCTTTATTCTCTGTCATCACCTTGACTTCCTCTCCTCTGCTTACCAGCTTTCAATGCTGTGGTCAATCATTATAGTAATACCTCCCTTGCATGCATTCCCTACCCTCTGGCCCCTATTATTTTATTATACGCAGTGGATAATCTGCAACTCCGGTTAAATCGTTCTCTTCACTTGCCCCATGTCTTCACTGGATCCGTGAATACAACAACCTGCTGACTGGTCTCGCTTTATATTTGTGGCCAGAAACTTGAAATGGGCCCGGTAAGGCAGCCAGACAACCTTACTGCACTCCCCCATGCTGTTCCGTCTCACCGATTAACTATTCATACCATTTCTCTCCTCCAGCCACTACCACCCTCTCCCCCACCCTCACTCTCAGTTGATTCATTGCTTCCTCTTTGGAGAAAACTAAAGCAACCAGAGAACCTCAACTGACCCCCGCCATCTTGGTTGCCCATCACCCAGAACCTGCACCTACATCCTCTGCCCTACATCCATGAAATGCCCTTTTTGTTGCACAATAGATTCTATATGTTATCTCTCCAACACCACTGATCATTCTTTCTCTATTGAATCATTCTCAGGTACATGCAAACATGCTGTTATTTTTCCATTAAAAAAAAAACTTCTTAACCCTACTATCCACATTTCCTCTGCTCTCCTTTGCACACACACACAAAAAAAATCCTTGAAGAATTGTCTATTTCCAAGTCCTCTCTCTAATTCTCTTATACACGTTTGAGTACTTTGATCCTATCTTACCTGATCTTGCCGAGGTCCTAGTCAAGGTCACAAAGATCCCCAGCTGCCAGATTCAGTGGTCAGTTATCAACCTTCATTTTGCTTCACTTTTCAGCAGCACAGGACTCAGCCAATCCCTTCCCCTCGAAACTCTTCACTGGCTTCCAGGATATCACATGCTCCTGGTTCTCCTCCCATCTCCTGGGACCTCCTTCTTGGTCTCCCGTAGTGGTTTCTCTTCTCCTCAGCCTCTCAATGTCTGAGAGCCCCAGGGTTCAGTCCTTGTTCCTCTTTTCTCTACATAAATTAATTCCTTGGAGATTTCATCACTCTTGGTTTTGAAATACCATCCAAATGCTGAAAAATCCCTAATTTATATCTCCAATCAGATATTTCCTCTTAACTCCAGGCTTACCCTTCATCTCTAACTACATTTAACATTTCCAAGATATTAACCTTCTCCCCTGGCCCCCTAAAGCCTCTCTACTTTGAAGCCTTCCACACTTCAGCTGTTGGCAACTCAAAGTCAACCAAACCAGAAAGGACAGGATCATTTTTCGCTCTTCTCTCTCTCTCTTTCTCTCTCTCTCTCTCTCTCTCTCTCTCTCTCTCTCTCTCTCTCTCATAGATGCCGTACCCAATCCATTAGGAACCCCACTTGGCTCTCATTTCAGATATCTGTAGAATCTGACCACCTCCTCCCACCTCCCACACTGGTCCCAGGCACCAACATTTCTCACCCAGATTACAGCAATAACATACTAACTAGTCTCTATGCTTCTGCCCCCGCCTGAATAAGCAGTCAAACTGATCCTTTTGAAAGGTAAGTCAAGACATATCACTCCTTTGTCAACATCCCTCAAGGTTCCCCAGCCAAAGGGCTTACAATGGCCTATACAGCCCTACTTTTCCTGAGCCCTGCACCCACGGTGACCTCATCTCCTGCAACTCTGCCAGCTGTCCAGCCCCCTTCAGCCATGCAGACCTCCATGCTTTTTCTCTAGCATGCCAGGCCATTCCACCTCAGATCCCTACACTGGCTGTTCCCTCTGCCTGGAACATCTTCCAGATGTCCACATGTCTAACTTCTTCAAATACTTCAAGGCTTTGCCTAGTTGTGACCTCCTCAGTGAAGCCTTAGCTAACTTAGAAATTGCCACAATTTCTACCCAATTGCGACGATTTAAAATTGTCACAATCTCTACCCCTGTTGTGATATTTTTTAAAAGCCCTGATCACCTTGAAATATATTATATTACGTGTTTGTTTGTTCATTGTCATTGCTGGTCTCCTCCCACGGAAAATTCAGCTCTAAACTGGAAAACATTTTTGTCTGTTCTGTTCACAGATGTATTCCTGGCACATAGGAGATTCTCACTTAACACTCACTCAATGGATGAGTCTATTTCCCCTTCCAAGCTGGAACTCAAGGCTAGACAAATGCTTCAATCACTTCTGTACCTTATTATCCTGATAATATCATACGCTGATAATATCATATATATTATAAATTATATATTATATATGCAATAGATAGATAGATAGACATTTCTTTTTTGTATCAGCCTAACAGAATTTCTTCCAGACAACTTATTCCTCTTCCTGATTGCCAGGGATGGCACACTATACATTAACAGGAGACTGACCATTGATACAGTTTTTCTTTTTAAAGATTTTATTTATTTGGCAGAGAGAAACACAGCCAGAGAGGGAATACAAGCTGGGGGAGTGAGAGAGGGAGAAGCAGGCTTCCCGCCGAGCAGGGAGCCTGATGTGGGGCTCGATCCCAGGTCTCCAGGATCATGACCTGAGCCAAAGGCAGTTGCTTAACCAACTGAGCCACCCAGGCGCCCCGATACATTTTTTAAAAAGATTTTATTTATTTATTTGACAGAGAGAAAGATCACAAGCAGGCAGAGAGAGAGGAGGAAGCAGGCTCCCTGAGATCATGACCTGAGCCAAAGGCAGAGGCTTTAACCCACTGAGCCACCCAGGCACCCCCACTGATACATTTTAAGAGGTGAGTCCCCACCTGCCTCCTAAGAGGTAAATGGCATAGATATCTAGAGATCATTCTTCAGGCCTCATAAATGACGGGTCAGAAATTGGAAAAGTCACCTTGCCTTCACATACATTCCTCACCACAGTCTTTTCCTAAATATATCCCTCCAGACTTCCCCCAAGCTGTTGCTCATTCCTGGTAACAGCTAAATCAATTGACCATATCCTACTGGTTTGCTTCAATGTGTTTGTTTACTAGTTGAAGCCTGCATTAGGGCAGGATTGTTTCCTGGTGTTTGGCTGCCTGGCTCTCTTCCAGGTCTCTCCTCTCCTAGTCTTCATTGTGCAAAATAGCAATCTCTTTCCACCTCTGAAAGCCTGAACATTCTGAAAGTTATTTGACTATCATGTAATTCTCTGTCCTTGTGAGATGCTGTCTTCACCAAGCTCTGTGACCTGAAGTTAGGTAAGTGCCCATCACAAATAACTGTACCAACTCTATCTTGGTCCCTTTTAGCTTCAGTTACTGTCTCAGCCAATGCTCTTCCCTCTTTTCGTTCTATTATTCTACCGCAAATGATACATGAGCAGTTATTTGAATGATCTGTAAAGATAATATGAACATGATTTTACCTAAAATGTCACTTTTCCAAGATTTCATTTGGTTTGTTCTTTATTAACCAAAGTTCCATTGTTATCAAAATTACAATAATAAACTACCCTGAGTCTTGTACTTTCACAGACAGCTTCTCCATTCTTTAAGCAACAAAAGACCCACCTTTCCAAATTAATATTTAATGGTGAAATTCAAGTAATCTCCACATGGAATATTAGTGTTTCCACTTAAGTTTCTAGGGTTAAAAAAGAAACCCTTTGCCAATAAGGGGGGAAAAGGGAGTTTCTGAGTCTATAGTACAAAGACTTCAAACTGCATCGACAGTGTGTTATTTTCTTTCCAGAAAATTCTAACACTATATAATTACTTTTGTATGGAAAATGAATAATGTAAGCTTCTAAAAACAGCTAGACAGAAACCATCCAAATCAGACAGGCCTTTCCTGAAACCAAATGAAATATTAAATGAGAAAATACCTCTATGAGAACAAAGCTCTTGAATTATTATTATTAAATAGGATGGAGAATAGTGGAGGAGAAAGTTCCACGAAAAAAAAAAAATGTTTTCTCGTCTACGTGTCAGGCAGGGTTTGTCTGCTTCAGAGAAACCGTAACATTGATCGGACCCCAAAATGTCACAGAAAAACACCAATCCGAAATGCATTCAGGCTCTTGCAAGGCTCCCGGTTAAAAATAACAGCAAAACCATCAATTAAGCTCCATCTATTGCGACAGAAATGCTTTGATATAGG
This sequence comes from Spilogale gracilis, assembly GCA_004023965.1. Lineage (NCBI taxonomy): Eukaryota > Metazoa > Chordata > Mammalia > Carnivora > Mephitidae > Spilogale > Spilogale gracilis. The sequence continues at coordinate 59,441 of PITA01002404.1, read as the reverse complement.
AAAAGCGAAATCCCACCTGCATGGGAATTAAGCCGCAACCAGTCCCCCAATTCGGAGAAAAACGAGCTTCGCTCTGGTCGCTGGTTGAACTAATTCCAGCAAAGGTAGCCAGTGGGTTTGTGTGTTGGGGGAGGGGGACAGAGTAGAGCGCGCCTCACGGCTCTCCCCCCAGAACTGCTCCAGAAACGTGAAAGCATCCGTGCCGCACGACCTGGCTTAGCCAGGAAAAACCCTGTGCGGAACAGAGGCGCTTCCTCGGGAACAGAGATAGCCGCGACGTGCGGCGGGCAGCTCGGGCGCGTGGCCCTGTCGCGCCTCCCCCTTCCACCTACCCCACCCCCAGTCGCAGGCACTGGTCTCGGAGACCTGAGCAGGTTCTCTTTCTGCCCGGGGGCGGGGAGCACCTCGCAAAGACATTTAGCAGGAGTAATTCCCACGCTGGCAACATCTCGACAGCCCGAGTGAACGAGCCGAACCAGCCTGCGCCGGGACCCACGTCTGGCTCCGCCGCCGCACTCCCGAGCCTACCCCAGCCTGCGTGCCCCGCGCGGGGCCCGCAGCCCAGCACCCAGCAGGGGCTTGGGCGGGGTGGGGTGGGGGGTGGAGAGTGCAGCACCTAGGGCTGACTTTCCGCTAAGTAACAGCCATGACAGCCTCCCCCGGTCCTAGAGAAGCCAGAGGTGAGCTGGCCGACGGCTCCCACGAGCGCTCACCGGATCCCCCGCCCGCCCCCTGCGCTTTCGACCCCGAGGCTGCGCCTGTTAACAAACTCCTGGGCGCAAACGGCCCGGATACCCCCCTCGTTCCCTCTCGTGGTGCAGCACCGAGGATTACGGACATACTTTTCGCCCCAGCGGCCCCACGGCCGGGAGGGTAGCGTTAGCTGCACAGGCAGGGCTGCAGGTGTCTGGACGGCGCGCGCTCCCGCATCCCACCCGCTCCGGCGCCTGGAGCAAGGCAGCCCCGCGGCGTCTTACTTTTCTGGCTGGAGTAACCCGGGTAATAGCCATAGTAGCCGGTGATCCGCAGGATCCGGTCCTCGATGGTAGCCACCCCGTTGGGGGCCGCCTTGACATCCATAGAGAGCGTGGGGCCGCGGCCCCGGGCGCGGCGGGGCGGAGAGCGCAGCGCCGGGCCCGGGAGCTGGTGCAGGTGCTGCCGCTGCCGCCGCCGCCGCCGCCGCCGCGGGTGCTGATGTTGCAGCTCGTGCTCCCGCGTCCGGGCTCTGACTCCACCGCCCGGCGCAGCTCCGGCTCCGCATCACAGCGGCGGCGGCGGCGGCGGCGGCGGCAGAGCGGCCCCCACTCGGGCCGGCCTCTCCGTCAGCCTGGCAGCTCTCCCGCCCGCCACCCGGCGCACTGCTGCCCGAACAGCGCCCCCTCACCTCCGACGCCCACCGCGGCCGGGACCAGTTTGGGCGCCCTACCTAGCCGCAGACTCTACTCGTCAACCCTTCTGCGCCCCTTCCCGGAAAACTCGACATTCCCGCAACCCCCCCTGCCAGAGGGATGCTGGGTCCAGGGGCGTAGGAGGAGACGAGAAGGTGAGAGATGGAGGCAGGGGCTCAGGAAGGAGGGCTGTAGATGGAAAGAGACCCAAGCGGAACTAAGTGTTAATGTGAGAGCTGCACACTGTCGCTCGGGGAGATGACACCTCGGGGGCGCCGCGGGGTCTTGGTGCACACTTGGCTCTACACCACCTGGGGTCAGCAGACGTGCAAGCCTTCCTAGGAGTTAATCTCCAAACTTGCCTAGAGGACAGGGAGCCTTTTCTTAAATGAAAGAGAGAGAGGCTTCAGCAGGTGGTACGTGGAAGTAATTAACCAGGTATTGTAGACACAAAGACTTTAAAAGATGAAGCCCTGGAGTCTGACAGTCCGGTCCGGGGGCCCCAGTGAAAACATCAAAGGCATAGGAGACTCAGCTGTCCCACAGCTTGTTTGTTTTGCTAATTTCAAATGCTCTCAGGAGAAGTGATTTTCCCCTTTATTGCCGAAAACATTAGGGGGAAGCCCTTCAAACTGTAAATATCTGGATGGATGAAAGTTTTAGCCACAGTCTAGAGGCTTTCTACCTGAGTCTAGAACGTCCTTGAAGTTCGTGTCAGAGTGAACACGCTCCCCTGGGTGTGACTTTTCTGTTTTGGCAACCCACCAGGTTAGAATCGGTGAGCAGCAGGGAGGATTCTTCTATTCGTAGTTTGTTGTCACAGACTCCTGAAAAATAATTTTCAAAATTTTATCTCAGAAATGAAGGATGTGAGGCGATGGGCGTCAGGAGTCAGTTCATCAGCTTAGAGATAATTATGTTCACCTTCCCTGCCCCCCTCCCCAGACCCAGCTGAAAACGTCCCTGCCAGATTTCATATTTCTAAATCTTAGGTTGGGGGTAGGGGGGAACAAATTGACTTCAGAACCCCCTCAGAAACCTCCAAAGAACCTATCACACAGCCTTCTGCCTTCAAGCATTTTCCACATTGTGTGTGTGTCTTGGAGAGGGAAGAAATGTTGCAAACTTTTTAAAAGATGAATGAGATTGAAGCATATGAAAATGCAGTATTAAATTTCACAATGTGGTAAGGGTTTTTATCCAGACACAAAGCCTAGCACAGAATCCTGAGATTGGAGTGGATCTGAAGGGATTGTGGCTGGGAGGAGGGTTCATAAAAGAAACCAATTTCCTCCCACACCTGCTTTCTGGGTGAGGAAAGATGGAAGGATGGAAGGAACTAAAAGGTCAAATGAACTTGAAAGAGCAACTATGGTGCAGTGGTGAGGATCCAAACATTTAAAGCAAAGATGAAAGGATTATGCCTTTACACTCTGCGGCCCACCACCCCCCACTCGGAAAGTGAGCTTCAGCACACTTGTGTTACTTTTATATAATAGGGTCCATGTTCAAAGGAACGAGACTGATACAAAAGCGAAGGTCAAGCTTCCCACCAAGCCTTGAGAATTATACTGGCCAGCCAGGGTCGCTTCTGAGGAGAGAGAAAACAACAATGCCTAATTTCTCAGGCTAGCTTTTATAGGGCAATCCCCCAAAATCACAAGCTAACCAGGGTTAATTTGCACTTCTATTGCTATAGGAACTGGGAAGTTGAGGGCATTTGGGTGTTCCCATCTGGTCCCAAGTACCAGTAACCCTTTGCCCATTCTTAGTTTGCATCTCTATTGCTCAGGGTCCGGATGTTGGGGGTTAACATATTGGGTGTCTCCCCCAACCTGGCTCAACTTTGTTTTCCAGGGGCTGTTTACCCATATTTCCTGGAGCTGTTTTTCTGAGTAAACAGTAAGGTGGCTTGGATTTATAAATAGGTTCTTACATTATACTTTTTATTTCTGTGACAAACCTTATACAAAATGCATCAATTGTACATGATAAAATGGGTTGATCCCATTACCTGAAGACATCCTTTGTTTAAAGTTTCTATGAAAAGAAAAAAAATAATAAAGTTTCTATGAAATGAATTTGCCTGTATTGTATCATATATGTTTAATAACATAATCGATAGCATATTAATATATAAATGAGTCAGTGAGAAAAAAATTAAGAAACTACTCAAGCAGAAACCTTCTAATGTAATAGGAATAGGAATACACACAGACTTAAAGAACAAGTGGTTTTTTCCTATTAATGCTTATAACTTATTTTACCATAATGTATTTAAGTTCTAAATTATACTTATTGTGTAAGTTGGTGCCTTCTTCCTAGTTTTGCTTTGTTTACAGAAATTTCCAGAGTAGTGGCTAGAAATGTACTTAACTGAATCTCTTCATCATACAAACAGCATAATTTTATTCAGCATAAATTTAAATAATGTATATACTCACAAGAGCCTGTTTCCTAAAAGAAATTATTTTTAAAATTTCAGACCAACCTGGAAATTAATTTTTAAAATAGAATATTTACAAATGCCTCTAGAATCAACTGTAATGGGTGACTAAAACAGTAAATGCAAGCACATGTCACAATCCTGGACACACTTTTTTTTTTTAATGGAACTGACATTTTACAATTATAAATTGATCAACAATGAAAAATAAATCCCTGCTACTGATAAGCACTCTTATACATAATAACAGTTTTTTGACCTTTCAAATGTCACTTTGCAGATCATTAAAAATTTATAGAAATTATCTTGAGGGGAAGAGAATTTTTAAAACATTTTTATATGTTTGTCTGCTCAGCCTATCAGTTTTCATAAACCCCGATATAAAAATTCCCATTTACAAAATGTGAAATATCAGGGTGCCTCAAATCTATTCTGAAAAAAATGAGTAAAGATACAATTAAATGAAGAAAGTAATTGTTCGATTCAAAAAATGGTTCCTCATAGTAGCCAGTATACATAGCCAATTTCCCTATTAAACTAAATAGTAAAGCAATTTTCTTAGTAAATCATAACTCAATTTAGAAAAATTTGGTTTGCCTACAGGAGTATTTTTACTGCATTAGCAAAAGGCATCTGTCTGTGATTCCAAGTGAGCTTCAATAACTGGGCCATATTTATTTTGATCATCTGACCGAGTCAGATTAGGTATTTATACTGAGTACACAAAACTTAACCATTTGTGTTGTAAAATGAAAAAAAAAAATGCCATTCTTTTGTAAAATAGTTTATGTGATATTCACTTACAACTTTGGGTCTAATGCTAAAATATTAATTCTAATAAACTAATTAAAATAAAATTATAATATGATCATTGGGCATAAATTCTGTTCAAAGATGTATTCTGTCATAAAAATCAGTTTAAAATACCACATCAGCCTTTAAACTTTGGAAGAGTTAGTAAAATAAAATCCATGGAATCTAGTCTTCTTTACTATGATTAGTAGCTGGAGGTCAGAAAATCTGGGTTTTAGTCCTCTTTCCATGGCAGGAACAAGGCACTTCATCTTTTTGACCACCTATTTGGAGCTGTCAATAAAGAATGCCTTAAGAAAGGAATCTCCTGTAGTGTACCCACCTCCTTGAGCTAAGAGTAACTTAGCTGTTTGGAGAGACCAGAGTGTTTAAGTTTTAATACCCAAGGGTCAATGTTGCCTTGTATAATCGTCAGCACTGTTTATAGATTTGACCCCAGGTAGTTTGCACAGTGTTTGTGTTTAAAAGCATCTGGCATCTAGCCAACCAGGCATCTGAAAGGAAAAAAAAAAAAAATGTAGTCTTCATATTCCATTTTCAGGAAAGCTGTTTTGAGCATTTAACCACCAAGTCATCAGCTGCCCCATTTGGAACGCTGGTCCTGCCTTTATATTCCAATCTTAGGCAATGTTAGGCATTGTTAATTGACCTTTCGGCCAATGGTAGGACTGAAAGTGGCCGGGGGCCCAGCACTCAGGATCTGTCTAAGAAAGCAGGGCAGAGTCCACTTTTCATCCACCTCTGGTACCAGGCTCCAACACAGGACTATTTCTGAGGCTCAGCTCCTTGGAAATGCACTGGTGTCCTTTGGAGATAGTCTGAAGTAGTTTCAACAAATACACTCAGATTTTAGAATTGATCTATGACATGTGTGAATTTGTGTATGTCTGTCTCTCTCTCTTTCCCTCCATCTCTTCCCCCCTTCCTCCTTCCCTCTTTTTCCTCCCCTAACCCCTCAGCCCTATAGTACAGTGGTTTCAAACATGGACTTTGAATCTGGACTGCCAGGTGGTCTCACCATTTTCTAGCTGTGTGACCTTAAGTAAGTCTCTTAAACTCTATGACTCAATGTTCTCATCTGCAAAATAAGAATATTGTGCTGTTGAAAAGCAAACAACAGACCCAAAATGGTATCATTTAAGCTAAGTCACCAAATCTGGAATTAATACCTAACCTAAAAGCAGTCTCAACTTTCCCCAGAAATATAGTCTGAACTCTTCTTCAGTCAGGAATTTTCTGATCAACGCCAATGAGGATTCTGTCACATGGCTCCCCTCCATCCCCAAAAGGAAGATGAGGTAATCCACCTAATGAGACTCCCTGCCCTTCCCCCTAAGGGAAAGTGACCTTGCCTGAAATAATCCTTTCTCTTTCTTTACTAATAACTTCTTGCCTCACTCTCCTTCCTATAAAAGCCTTCCCATTTTGTACAACTCTTGGGAGCTCCCTTCTACATGCTAGATACTGCATAATAAAACCAGTTAAATCTTTAAAATTTATTCGGTTGAATTTTGTTTTTTAATCATATCTACCTCGTGGAATTATTGTGAATAGTAAGTGACTCTGTATTCATAAAGAACTTGTAACAGTGGCTGACATATAAAAGCATCATAAATGGTAGTGACTATTATTATTTTGCTTTATAGACACATAGAACTCTCTGAGCTTCAGTTTTCTCATCTGTAAAATGGGCTCCAACTCTCTACTTAATAGCATTTCTGTGATGGTTAAGTGAAATGACATATGAAAATATCTTATCAAGGGGGCTCCTGGGTGGTTCAGTCGGTTAAGCTTCCGACTCTTGATTTCAGCTCAGGTCACGATCTCAGGGTCCTGGGCTTGAGCTCCAAGTCCAGCTCCCCACCAGATGTGCAACCTGCTTAAGATTCTCTCCTTCTCCCTCTGCCTCTCCCTGCTCACACTCTCTCTAAATAAGGAACGCAGGAGAGGAAGGAAAGGGAAGGGAAGAGGAGAGAGTGAAGGAAGGAAGAGAAAAAAGAGAGAGGAGAGAAGAGAAAGGAGAGAGGGAGGGAAGGAGAGAGGGAAGGAGAAGAAGAAAGAAAGAAAACCTTTTTTTTTTTTTTTTAGATTTTATTTACTTATTTGACAGAGAGATCACAAGTAGGCAGAGAGGAGGAAGCAGGCTCTCTGCCAAGAAGAAAGCCCTATGCGGGCCTCGATCCCAGGACCCTGAGATCATGACCTGAGCTGAAAGCAGAGGCTTTAACCCACTGAGCCACCCAGGCGCCCAAGAAAGAAAAATCTTAAAAAAAAATCTTACCAAAGCTTGGTGCATAGTAGGTGCACAGTAAATATCATTGTCCTTCTCCCAACCCTACCCTGCCCTGTCTGTTATCTGTTACTAAAGTTAATTCACTTGAACACTTCATTCACATTATTAGGAGTTTCTGTATCAGTTGCTGTCAGGAGTCTCCTTGAACCCCTTCAACCAGGACACCAATCACGGGAGGCAGATGTTGGCATCACATTGGCAGACTCACAGAATAGGTGGGCTGCAGAATTTAAGTACTCTGCAGAAAAAGTAAATGGTCTGGGTCAGCAGTTCTTCCTGTCCTTTGAGAAAGCAGGAGGACCCAGAGCTCATAACAGCACCACGGCTGGTGGTCCCAGGCATGAGGCGTGAGGGGGAAGGACTTCTGTGACTGATTCTAGTGAATGAAAAGGACCGGGATATTTTTTTTTTTAAGATTTTATTTATTTATTTGACAGAGAGAAACACAGCCAGAGAGGGAACACAAGCAAGGGGAGTGAGAGAGGGAGAAGCAGTCTTCCCACCGAGCAGGAAGCCCGATGTGAGGCTCGATCCCGGGTCTCCCGGATCATGACTTGAGCCGAAGGCAGTCGCTTAAGCAACTGAGCCACCCAGGCGCCCCAAGGACCGGGATCTTATTGCAGCCAGAGTTAACTAGTACAGATCACTGAGTTCTCTCTTCTCTCTGGCATGAGGACCATAAACATTCAAGATGACTCTGACCCATAAAATTTACTGAAAATTAAATTCTGGTTACTGAAAAAATTAAAATCAAAACAAGTTTGAATTCCTTCTCCAAACACTATATTTAATTTTCCTAACTTGTCTTTATCCTTTGTTTTCCAAGGCGTACTGTGCATGTTTCAGTGTATGTTCACCAGTTTCTGAAACAATTATCAATAAACCATAGTGAAGTCAAAAGAGGTGGAAAGAAGCAATATGCATGGTATGGGAAATCAGAGAGCAGTACATTTAAAATTCATTAGAATGTATCAACAAGGCAAAAAGAGTCTAGAATACCTATCTATTCAATACATCCATAGCTGGAGTAACTATTGCCAAAAGCAATCTCAGGAATGACTTTTGCTCTTTAGCTCCATGAACTATTCATTTGCAAGAAATATGTTCACAAGGTTTTATTTCATCCCTATTTTCAGTGTCAGTGATAGCCATCAATACAACTTGCTCCTCGAATATGCTGAGATAACACAGACCGTCAGTACTGAAGTGGACATTTACCTTTTTTTTTTTTTTTTTTTTTTTCCCAGCTATCTGGCTGTCAGAGGAGGCTCTTCGTTTACCGGAAAGAGTACACCTCTCAAGAGAAAAGCTAAAAGGTTGTAGCAAATACCTTTCATGCTTCAATTCATTTGCTCTTGCTTTACCTTTGCAGCGGCCAACCCTGTGTGTATTCCCATCAACTTCACATGGACACAGCCCCGCAGGTCCCCACCTCCTGCCAATGCCGAGCACCTCCAGGCTCCTGCCCCAGGCCTTCCCTGCTGATGCTGAGACAGGAAAGTGCATCCACCCGGATCGAACCCATGTGCAGCCTGCAGACAACGTGAGGCAGACGTGTGATCACAGGAGCTAGGAGCTAGTGACCAGTTCTCCCTTCTGTTGTGTATGGGCTGCACTGGGAGGCCGGTGCTTCCGCAGCCTCGCACCCCAAGGTAGAGCAGGCAGTCCCGTCAGTCAGTCTTGATGCCTAAGGATGGTCAGCTCAGTAACATGCTTACGTACCGTTAGGAAAAATATTAAGATATTCAAAATATAAAAAGTAACTGTTAGAGTAATAGAGTTTTTTCTCCGGATTCGTGGGTGTCTCAGCTGGTTGAGCACTTGCCTTCCGCTCAGGTCATAATGCCAGGGTCAGTGTCCTGGGGTCGAGTCCTGCGTGGGGCTCCTTGCTCAGAGGGGAGTCTGCTTCTCCCTCTACCTGCCCCTCCCTCTGCTTGTGTTCTCTCTCTCTGACAAAATAAAATCTTTTTCTTAAAAGATCTTATTTATTTATTTCACAGAGAGAAACACAGCTAGAGAGGGAACACAAGCAGGGGGAGTGAGAGAGGGAGAAGCACGTTTCCCGCTGAGCAGGGAGCCCAACGCGGGCTTCGATCCTGCGTCTTCGGGATCATGACCTGAGCTGAAGGCAGTGGCTTAACCAACTGAGCCACCCAGGCACACAAATCTTTTTTTTTTTTTAAGAATATTTTTAAGAATATTTTCTCATTTTCCAAACTTTCTGATAGATGGTTTTCCTGGTCTTAAAATGAATACGCGGGCGCGCGCGCGCACACACACGACCAACCCTAAAACCCCCTCTAGCTCTGCTGAGAAGTGTTTGCCAGGATTTTACATGCACTGTGCTGGAGAGTGCTACCTGCCTCCACATTAATCTCCTCAGTAATCGCAATTATCTTTTTTCTGGTAAATGTGATGGAGTCTGACTAAAGGTCTCTTCTTCTGCCTCTTTATGCTCTCATAAATAATAAAACAGAGCTCCATGACAACGAGTACATGAAAAGTTTTGTAACATCTCAAAGCAATCTTAAATGCTTCAGATTCTTAAGCTAACAGAGTACTGTAGGCACACGGTTATCTTAAGTGACGAGTTACAATCACTTGGTTCCATGGAGTAAGACCACCTGTGCTTGGGTGGTACTTAACAGATGCTGCTTCATCTGACCAATGCTGCTCCTCCTTCAGCTCTTTCCAGAGATGTTTCTCCTCTGGGAAGCCTGCTCTGAGCACCACCCTTCCTGAAGGCTCCAGTTATTTGCCTCTCCAGAGCTTTTCCCACACCATGTGGTCTTTCCCACACTGTATAGTTCAGTTCCTCAAAGGCAGCGACGCCATTTTGTTCACCACAGCATGGCCAGAGCTCCTCAGCGTGCCTGGCACACACCAGACAATCAAAACATGTTCATGACTGAAAAATCATTATAATCCAGAAAATATTTTATTAGGACCACTTTCTGGAGGAAAGGGCATCAGGAAATGTTGACTTATTTCAAGACCAGAAATAGAACAACTTACCCAGCGCAAAGTTTATAAATGAGGAAACTAGAGAGTCTAAGCCAATGGTCCAAAGGCCTCCCGGTGAGTTGGCGACAGCCCTCCTACATAATGCATCATCTTTCCTTGACACCGCACAATGCCACCTTCTCCTGCATGGCTTTATGATGGCACCTACCATCCCCACCCTTTCCTCACCCTTCCGATTAGATCATGCCCTCATCTTCCTCTTCCTTCCATCTTTCCCTAGTTAAACCCTGGACTCAGCAGACAGTGGGATACCCATTAAGGGCTGTTAAATGAAACTGAAACCTAAGATATCTATTTTCCAGAGTCTTCTGTAAATTATATTTCTGGTATGCTCAGTACCTGGTTACTTATACAATTTGCCATCCAGTCAAATTAGAATATTACCCCTCACTTTTTGGGTCCTTCAGGTGAAGTTAGATAAATGTCTTGTGTTGTCTTTAGACATGAATAGAATTATATATTATCTTATTAGGGGGTTGATATTTTTAAAATTCACTGCCATAAATAACATGGGTTCATTTTGACAAATCTTTTGGGAATCATAATTAATTGGGAGGTTTGACTCTTCTTTATGTATAATCTACTACAATGTTCAGAAGGCTTGTTTACTTGTTTCTTCATTGATTTGGGTTAAAAAAAAATCATCAGCTGAGCATACAGCTTCTGTATGAAGGCCCTGAGGGTGTGTTACTCTTCTTCCCTTCTCTCTAACACCCTTCTTTCCTTCTACTCTGGCTCTATAGCCCACTAGCATAAGTGTGCCCCTGCAGTAATGTCAAAATTGCCCTCCTACTGTTTAGCTTTTACTGTCCACCAAACAACCCCAAACCTTAGTGGCTTAAAATAACAATATATAACAATATAACAATATAACAATATATAACAATATAACAATATAACAATAACAACTTATTACTTCTCATCACCCATTGGCCCACTGGGTATTTCTACCGATCTGTCCTTGCTTCTCTGATATCAGCTGGGCTCCTTTATGCATCTGTGGTCAGCAGATGGGTCAGTTGCAGACTGAACAACAGCCTAGGATGGCCTCTTGCACATGTTTAGTGGATGGGGAGACAGGGATGAGTGGGTCACATATCTCATCATCCAACAGGCTAATCCAGACTGGCTCAAGATAGCAGTAAAATCCCAAGGCAAGAGTCAAGTTTGCAAGGTCCCTCGAGGCCCAGATTCACAACTTGCACAATATTGCTTCTGCCTTATTCTGCGGGCCAAAGCACAGTATACGGCTAGCCCAGATTCAAGAGGTGGAGAAACCAAGTCTGCCTCTGGATGGGATTGATGGAAAAAAAAAAAAATCATGGCCATTTTTGGACTCTACTACATCCGCCAATGTAAATCAAAGCCAGCATTACAAAGCATATTGATCAGAGATTTGATGAGAATGTCCTTTCTGCAGAATGTGTCCTTTAATAGAATTCCTTGATTCCAGATCAGATCAGCAAAGCAATCTTCCACTCATCGTTAACAAAGCAACGTGGAATTGACTTCATTAAGCAAAATCTGGCTTTAAAGTTTACCTGCAATGATAAGATTTTTGTCTGAGTAGGGCCTGCAGCCTCTTGCATGACATGTAACTCCAAACCTTCTGACCTAAAAATGGGGAGCCAGAAGTCGGACACCCACACAGGCTGGGTCTGCATAACGGTGGTACAATCAGACACAGAACAAAGAAATACAGGGAGTCTGACTCAGGAGGGCTGTTTCTAAAACCAAGGCAAAAAAGTGGGGAACTGAATAATGAAGGCGTTCACTGTGCTTATGCCCTATAGAAGCATTTATCCCACTACACAGCAAAGATCGGATTAACTTCCCTCCCTCACTAGATTCCTGGTTTCTTTGGGACACAAAATAAACCTTTTAAATCCATACTTCTGTATGTAATACAGAGCCTGACTGTTGAAGGAAAGGAGAGAGAGAGTTATTTCTGTGACTCCGAAAAAGACTAACCCAATATAACCACATTTATATTTTTAAATGAATCTTTGCAAATACTCAGAAATTCTCCCATATGAAAAATTATAGAAGAACTGGTGAAGATAAGTGACTCCTTACAAAAACAGAAAATGCTACTATTCAGCTTAAATCAGAAGGAAGATGGTGATGTTCAAATTACAATCCAGAGGAAAGAGGATGGAGAAATGCATGTTTTTGCTTTATGAGAGAAAACTTTAGACTTTCAAAAACTTGAATCTAAATTTTCAATTCACAATTAAACACTTACAAGTGTAAGTGCAGGGGCACCTGGGTGGCTCAGTCAGTTGAGCATCTGACTCTTGGTCTCAGTTCAGGTGTTGATCTCAGAGTCATGAGTTTGAGCCTCAAGTTGGGCTCCAAGCTGGACATGGATCCTCATTTTTAAAAAAGTATATATACAAGGGGCATCTGGGTGGCTCAGTCGTTAAGCATCTGCCTTTGGCTCAGGTCATGATCCCCGAGTGCTGGGACTGAACCCTGCATCAGGCATCCTGCTCAGCAGAAAGCCTGCTTCTCCCTCTCTCACTCCCCTCTGCTTGTGTTCCCTCTCTTGCTGTGTTTCTCTCTGTCAAATAAATAAATAAAATATTTTAAAAATTAAAATAAAATAAAATAAATGAAAAAGTACATATATAATATTAACTTTCTTTTAATTTTTTTTATTTATTTTTAGAGAGGGAGAGAGCATGCTCGCATGCAGTGGGAAGGAGGGAAGGAGAATCTCAAGCAGACTCCCCACTGAGCAAGGAGCCTCAGGCAGGGCTTGATCTCAGGACCCAGAGATGAGGGCCTGAGCTAAAATCAAGAGATGGATGCTTAACCGACTGAGCCACCAGGACCCCCTGCAATATTAACTTTCAAACTGTTCTGTGGCACAAAGCTATAAGAAGTTTTCTGCACATTATAATTATTTATAGCCAGTCTTATTCCAAAAAGGAATTGAAGAGGCTTGTAAAGGTACTACATTTTGAGATTTAAAATAATAATAACAAGCAGGGAAGGAACTGGGAAGAAAGTAAAATTAAAAATAGAAACCAGAAAATGAAGCCAGAATGAGGTCAATAAAATGCCACCAGGGCTAATACATTTTATTAGAAGGAGAAGTAATTTGGCTTGGAGCTTCCTACATACCGACCTAAGAGGAAGTTGTGGTCCCTAAAACTACTTTTCATGGCCAGAGGTCAAAACAAAGTCAGGATAAAGAGAAACGGAAATCATTACTGGTGTGCACCCTGAGAGTGAGTTCTCCAGGATATTCCTAAAAATGATCCCGTGTAATGCTCTAAACAAGAGTGTGAAGAACATCCACAGGAAGATGTAAGAACGTACAGCAGATGGCACAGTGTGAAAGCACTATGGACTAAAATCGCATTGATGATACACTTCGAACACCGTGCCCTCTTATAACTCTCAACTAACCCCCAACCAAAGTTTAGAGACTCACAGGCTCTCTGTCCCCCAAGGAGGTCTCTGTAAATCCTGAATCTCTCAAATGAGAAACTGGTTAATATCACCAAATCCCATAGATAGTAGCCTCCACTTGGTTTCCCTCTGCTTTTCAATGCCACTCCCAAGGTCAAGGGCCCTTCTTCCAGCCTGGATTGCCCTACAGCCTTCTAGCTGGTCTGTCCTATTCTAACCCATTCCCCAGACCACAGCCAGGCTGCCTTCCCTAGAACAGGGCTCTGTTTTTAAACACCTCAAAGGCTCCAACAGGACTCAGCATGATTTCCACACGCCTCATCCCTGAATACAGACTTCGGCCTCCGCATCTTCAGCCTCGACTCTCTAACTGCTTCCTTCATTCCAGCTCTTTGACACTGCTGAAAAAGTCATGCTCTCTCTCGCCTCTGGATCTGTGCTATTCCCTCTGTCTGGAAAGCTCTCGCCTGCAACCCTTTGCTCCTTGCCTTTGTCTGGCGCTTCTCCATGTCTCAAGCTAGAAGTTGCACCTTCCAGGAAGCTGTCGTTACCTGTGTAGCTCAGTCCCTGGACCAGAACCTCTGCAAGGGCAGCTCCTGGTCCTGTCTTTGCTCACCGGTGTATTCCCAACACCTAGCACAGTGTCAGGTGCAGACCAGCTATTTCACTGATGTTTGATAGTTAGTGATTGATTAATTAATACTGCTTTATCACAGCCAAGTCCTTGGAGCCAATTACTCTGTGTTACTACTTAAAGGAAGACCCATTTAACTTCTTTAACAAACAACAAGTTTAGGCACCTGGGTGGCTCAGTCAGTTAAAGCATCTGCCTTCAGCTCAGGTCATGATCTCAGGGTTCTGGGATTGAAACCCATATGGAGTTCCCTTTGGAGCTCTGCACCCAGCAGGAAGTCTGCTTCTCCTCCTGTGCTCTCTCTCACTGTCTCTCAGGTAAATAAATAAAATCTTTTAAAAAAGCAACAAATGTAAAGATCTTTTTGGGGCTGTTAATGAATATTAATAGCACACATGCCTATATTTTAAAAACATACTATCTCTCCCATCTTCATCCAGCCAAGGTCAAAGTTTTCTTCAGAAAACAGGTCCATTCCTAATAATCCATTCCTAAACAAAGATATATGGGTAATTCAGGGCCCAATATCTTATGCCTTTCTAACTTATCATAACTTCAGTGTGAAAAAATTATTAAAGTGCTCTTACCAACCTTTACATTCCAAAAAGGTTTTCAAGGTATTTGACATTGCACTGTTCAAGAAAAGTATGTGTTTAAGGATCTTAACTCACATGCAACAGTAAAAAAAAAAAAAAAAAAAAAAAAGCAACAACAGGAGACATAGATCCTGTCTTAACTTTGTTCCTAACTCTGAGATCACTGGGGTCATGATCTGGCTCATTCCTTGCCTGGAGCCTGGTTCACCCAGGGTCTGAACAATGGAGCCTAATCCCTGGGCTACCCCTGGAGCTACCAATGGACAAGGGAGGGGTCCCCTTCTCTTACTTTTGTATCAGCCTGAAGTTGTCAGCTTCCATATGTTTTATTGAGCTTTTGCATAATACTTCATTTGAACAAAATATACTACAGCTAATAAGAAATATGAAAACTCGCAGATTAAGTGATGCTTAAGTTTCTTTTCTATTCAATTATCTATTGCACCCCAAAGGTATTAATTTATTCTGGATATATGACTGTATCCAGTTTGAAATGGACATAAAGAAACCATGCCATTCTCTGGGAAGCCCAAAGGTAGGACCTGAAAGAAGCTTCAGAGATCATCTAGTGTATTGGACATTTTGCGAAGGGGGCCACTGAGGTCCAGAGTTTCAATGACATGCCCGGTGGCGCAAAGCTGTGTGAAGGCAGAGCTCGGACCAGAACCAAATCCTCTCAGGCCTCAGGGCAGAGCTCCAGGAGTTGGACAGTGCCCAATGCCCTCTGGGATGGTAGAGAGGCAGCAGAAGTGTTAAGTGAGGAGAGCCCTTCCCTCTGACCCCCACTGCTGACTGCTACAATCCAAGCCTCCCCATCTCTCAGCCCAATGAATGCAGCTCCGCACCTCTAGTCTCAGCCCCTCCCAATCAGCTTTCCATACCACTTTGCATCTTCCCAAAACACATCATACCATCCCTCTCTTACTCTCCAAACTTGGCTTTTCCTGAGATTTTCCTCCAATCCTACACTCTAGCCAAGTGGACCAGATACTCCTGGTTGATTCTCACCACGAGACATGGTGAGAAGGCTCGCACGTGCCTTTCCCACTCCCAGAAGCAGCTCCAATACCTAGACTTGAGATCGTGAAGTGGCGTTGACATCATCTGGAAGTATACAGGACCAAACCCAGGTAAGGGCTCTCTATAGACTTTTACGATTTGGCAGGAGGGGGTGCAGATCTATTCATCTTGCAGTTGTGTAGACCAGCCGCCTTAGTAAATGCCCTTGCTTTTAAACTCCTGCAGTCGCCTCTTTTTCTCTGGTCTCTCCCTTCCCTCAGGGTATGGGGGTTGTCTCAGATTACAGGAAGCTCCTGCAGAGGTTGGAACCAATACCTCTATTATTTACAAACTCTGATAAATTTCAAAATTGAAAATCTCCAGCACAAGGAGAAAGGAAACTTCAACCAACAAGTCAGGTGGTAGAGTTCATAATGGTAGTGGGTGAAAGTAATTTCCAAATTAGAACCACAGGTTCCTTTACTATTTAAGCTGCTTTTTAAAATATCGTAAATTTAGTAGCTGCTGTAGCACTTCCTTGGCATTTTGATAATATTGACAAATGCTGAAGCCTTTTATATTAAAGCGCTGATGGCAATTCTAGGCACCTCTTATTTTCAGGAATCCAATTAAATGAAGCCACAGGTAATTGGAGCATCTGTTTTTCCTCAACAGACTTGGCTTTTAATCATACAGGAGATCACCTTTAACTGTAGCCCTAAATCAACCAGTAGAGTCTGTTTAGTGATGGGATTAAACATTTAAAAATGTAATCCCACTCCCTCTGGTGGTGTAGTCTCCAAACATCTACCCGGTTCACAATGTGGTTAAAATGTTCAAAACAGCTTGGGATCCCTTTTCTCTCCCGTTTCCTTTGCCCCCAAGAGATGCTGACACTAAGACGTCCTTCTAGAGGGGTTTTTGAGGGATTTAATGCTACGTTCATAAGAATGCATGACAAAGAAACAACCACTCTTTCCGCACTCCCTAACATCTGACATACATCGTATCTATGTATGCAGAGAAAATTTCTCTGAAACAGGTCGAAGCATCCATTATTTACCTTTGGAAGTAGAAATGCACTTCTTCAAGTTTTAAAATTTTACACAGAGAGAGTTTTGTTGTTATGAGTAGTACAAAACAAAAAATAATTACTGTGCCCTACGCCACTGACTCCCCGGGTCCATGGAAACAATTATTAAATGATCGATCAAGTTACAGAAAACACAGGAGGCGTAAACTTCCAGGTTGGAAAACTGTCCTCCCTCTAGGCTTTGGTAAGGACATCATCATAAACAGTAGGAATACCAAAGCATTTCCAAAGAATACAATTGCTCATAACATGCGTTTTCAAAAAGAGCTCATTACATACACACATTGCTCTCTATTACTTTACAACATTGCTTTTCCATCAGAAGATATTTCACTTCTACAGGATATACAAGCACAATAGCCTAAGCAGAGAACAAAAGGACCCCCTGCTCCCAAACACAGCTTCCGATCCTTAACGGTTTGTAATAAAGTCAGTATTGCGCAGTAAGGACCCAACCTGCCCAACTCAGTCAATCACTAGCTGTTCCCTCAGAAGCAAGTTAGCTGAACCACACCGTACCTTTGTAATGCAGGTAATGAAAGCCATTCTGAGGTCTAAATAAGTTTGCATAGGATTCCAACAGTGCTGGCACAGAATAAATGCTGTATGAGTATTCACTAGCATTGTTGATGTTTGACCAAATAACAGAACTGTAAACCTGTAATGCTCGGCTTAGGGCTTCTTCCGGTTATTTATTTTTTTAATTTTTTTTCCAGTTGTTTAAATAAAACACTTTTTTGAAGGATCCTTTTACACATTCTTCCCCTTTCCCTACACTTCTAACAGGGTAGCCACTAACCACATAAAAACGCAGATGAATTAAAAGGAAATGAAATTTACAAGTCAATTTATCAGCTGCACTGGCTGCATTAAAAGCCGCTAATCACCATATATGGCTAGTGGCTCGGGTTGGACAGAACTGACAGAGGGCCCTTCCATCATCTCAGAAAGTTCTTCTACACCGAGCTGATCTAGACTCCTCTCCCACTGTTTATCCCCTTCTGCTCTCAGCCTTCGTTTTGCTGCTTAAACATCACTTCCTCAATTAATCCCTGTCTGAGTCCAAGGTCCCTCTATATCCTCCCATAGCATTCTGGATTTTTCCTTCAGAATACTCCTCATAGTTATAAATATTTTTAATGAATTATTTTCCCACTAGGCTGTAAGGAGTTTGAAAAAAAAAAAAAGGGATCATGTGGGCACATAGTAGCACTCAAATTGCTGACTAAGGAGCCATGAAAGGAAATTTATAAAACTCCTTAGTATTTGAATAGCTAACATCTGTTTACTGGGCACCATGCAGTATTCTGAAGACATTACCTGCTTTATATTTAGAATTCATTTAGTTCTAACAACTCTGTGAAGTAGTGGCTTGTATTAGTCACATATTGCTACATAACAAAATACCACAAACATAGTGGCTTAAAACAACACACATTTCTGATCTCACAGTTTTTCTGGCCTCCACATAGCCCTCGTCCTCTGCTCGGGGTGCCACAGGCTGCCATCAAGAGGTGCCTGAGCTGGTTTTCACTGAGAGGCTCAGTTTGGGCAGGCTGTTTCCAAGTTCACTCAGGGTGTGGGCAGAATTTATTTCCAGAATTGGTTAGAGTAGGTAACGTTCTTAATAAGGCCTATCCCTGCCTTGAGCTTCAGTAGAAATTTTTGAAAGTCAGCTTCATCATGTAACACAGAGTCACAGGATAAGTTTATTCCTAGGCCTTCTTCTAGATGGCAGGCAGGACATAGGAAGGAAGAGAAAATTAATGTATTTTTCCATCATTCTCCTGCCCCCCATCCAAACTGGTAAGAGTCTCCCCAGATAATCTGACCCTTACTGCCTTAAGGGAAAAAATGTAATTCCAAAGTTCCCATTGGTTCTTTGTACAGCTCAAGGTAAACCCGTGCGGAACCCTTGTCGGTGAGCAGTGTTCCCTCTTAAGTGTTGGCTACACAAAACCAGGTCAAGGAACTGGTTTGGCAGCAGAAGGGAGCTATGCAAAGCTAAGTCACGAGGTATAATAAAGGAAGTGTTTATTGGGTGTTGCAGGATCATGTAGGAAGTACGGAAAGGGAAAGAGAGAGGACTTCCCACAAGGCAGGGAAGCCAAAAAAAATGTCCTGTGGCAAATGGACAAGACACTTAAGAATAATCTTGTTCTTAAGTAGTTCCCTGGTTTTCCGTTTTTAAGGTTACCTTATTCCATGCTGTGTTCCACCTTCGTTACCCAAAACACATTGCTGAGAGTCTGTATACACAGCAGTCTTGGGTTCGGGTGCTTTAGGGGCAAAGCAGGAAAGAAAATGATCATTTCCCTGGAGACCAGCACTGCTGAGCAGGTTTACGTGGAAGGAGGCCCACAGCCCTGTCATTCTGAGCAGAAACCAGGGCAGCACTGAGAAAGATGGTTAAGGGCCAGGTGGCAAGCCAGTGAAGCTGACCATCCCTTTCAGAAAGCACAATAGAGGTGACCCTTAAAGGGAGGGAGGGAGGGAGGCTGTTGGGCTATGATCATGCTTTCTGGGCCCAGAATGTTTCCCCGCACCTGATATGGTAGCGTCATGCCAGGCCCATTGTCCTACAAGGAAATCAGATTGTTCTCTGCAGCGGGCCCACTGAACCTGATAAGCAGAACGCTGTTACGTCACCTGGGAATTGTGCCGTCCACTAAAGCTGAAAGCTGAACAATGGAACCCCTGACTGCCTTCTGAATGGGCAGCATCACTGGGAGTGGCAAACGTGCCTTTCATGGGCATCACTTTGAAGGACGAACATCCCAACATCTCTGCAAGGAGTTACACGGTGGTCAGCAAGCCACAAGCTCCAGTCCCTTTACTCTCCTGCTGGCTAAGGGAACAGCTGCTTACAGAGCCCCAGCAACAAAATCCATCCAGGAAAGTGTCAGAGCCAGGGTAGGTATGGGTGGAGCTATTGTGAGCCTGGGCACTACTCATCTGGGCATTATTCTCAAGACAGAGACTCAACACATCACCTTCTCTAGAGGGACACAGAGTCGTGGCAAACTTGGCCAAGTCTGTAGTTGGCTGCTTTGTGGATGTCCGCTGACAGCACCACACTGGTCTACTCAAGGTAACTTCCCTGCAGTAACGCGTGGTGAGTGTCTTCTCCTGGCCCACAGAGTGGCCAGTGGTGTCGTCCCTCAACCCAAGAGACACAGGATCTACCAGCTTCTCAGTTTAACAATCTGAAAGTCCTCCATAGAATTCTTGATCGTAGAAGACCCGCTGTGCTTCACTGACATGGAAAGAGCTCAGGGGGGCGCCTGGGTGGCTCAGTTGGTTAAGCAACTGCCTTCGGCTCAGGTCAGGTCCTGGAGTCCCAGGATCAAGTCCCGCATCAGGCTCCCCACTCAGCAAGGAGTCTGCTTCTCCCTCTGACTTCTCCCTTCTTATGCGCTCCCTCTCTCTCTCATTCTCTCTCTCTCAAATACATAAAATTTAAAAAGAAAGAAAGGAAGAGCTCAGGGGAAGGAGATTCGAGTTCTTCCCAGAGTTCAGGCCAAGCTACTCAGACACATGTTAAAAGCCACAGCTCTCAGTGGCTTTCTCTAGGGATGGGAAAGAGGAGTTTTCAGAGCTACTTTATGAAAACCAGGCCCGTCTCTCAGCACTTGGTGGCCACGTGTCTGCGACAGGGAAGTGAAGAAGACTGCCACCTGCAGCCTCTGTTTAGGCTGTATGTCGGCAACAGAGCTGGAAAAGACACAGACTCGAATCAGAAAGTCTGGCTTCATCATTTCCTGTCTGAGAGAGCTGCGGGTTCCTTGGCAAAAAGGTAATGATGGCATGCTCCACCCCATACACTTATGTTAAGAACTAAAGGAAATGCCGGACAGAAAAAACATTTCGCAAGATGCCAGATGCTCAGTAAATACTAGATGTCATTGTGACATCATTGTCTTCATCCCTATCATCGTTCTAAGTGATAGAATCAGAGGGCAGACATTGGGAGAACAGAGAGCCCTGATAGAGAAGTTAGGCCATGTGTACCTTGTTCCAAATTGGAAAAACAAAAATGAGAAAGTCACTTCATTCTGGTTTGGAACTTATTTGGCCTTGTCAAATACTATATAGTGCCTACTGTGTGCCCGTTACTGCTCTAAACGTAGAACTTATTGAATCAAATTTCATTTTATTTTCAAGCATCACTAATTTTATAACATTATATCATAGCATATTGAAAAAATTATTGTAAAGGCAAACATAAATAATTGGAGAATACATATGCAATCAAGGAACCCTAACTAAAGATAAGCCAAAAGCCAGGCCTGGGGCTAGTCCCTGGGGTGATAATGCTGAAGGAGACAGATAAAATACCTGCCTCAAATTCACATTCTATCGAGATGTTAAAAATAACCAATCATGCCCCTTTTTTCCTGCTAGACCAAATTTAATGTGGTTCAACCATTTATTTAGTAGCCAGACTTGGATCTGCCCTACATAAACTATCTGGCTCCCCCAGGCAGTGTTGGTGACTCCTGGAAACTGTGGTCAACATAGCTAGTCAGGCAGGGTCACCGAACTCCGCCCGGGGGCTGGGCATGGGGGCAGGGGCGGGGGTGGGGGGGATGGCAATGCAGGCAGTGCCCAGCGTCAGGATCAGCAGCGGCAGGGCAATCGGAAAGTGTGAGCCCTCTCAGCTGACCCTAAGTGGAGTGGACCGCAGAGACACTCGAAGTACTCCCTGCAGCAGAGCTTCAAGCCAGGGGATCCGGCTGGTCAGGCCACAGTAACAGGAAGCTGCCCCGCAGTGATCTCTGCCACAGGACTCATGATCAGCTGACACCTTGGTCCTGCAGGGAGGCACAGAGCAGAAGAGCTTGCGGAGGGGGGGGGGGGGGCAGGCTCTAGAGTCACTGGAAGTCACAGGACGCCCTCGTGCTCATCTGGTGTGCAGGGGCCTCCTAGCCGGCAGAGCGCCTCTTGAGCTATGTTCACGGGAGGACAAATGCAAAGATCATCAGAATATAGACATGGTTATATTTTCATGCACATTTCGGTTATCTTAGTACAAACTGTGTCACACATTGAGAAGGATCTGATTAAAATGAATGCCTTTGTTATAAAGAAAATATCCTACTCTGTTACCATTAATACTATTCTTAGTCTGCTATTGCTGGGTCTGTATTATTGGCTTTCTCATTCCATCATTCATTCATTCGACAAGCGTTCCTTGAGCCACTCACTACCTGTGCAGGAGAACACAGTGCCAAGGAAAACAGACCGATGTTTTGTCTTTGTAAGTTTACGGTCAGGTGGGTAGGTGATCATTGAGATCACTGCTCAGCAAATATACCTTCCCACAGTTTGAGAAACAAATGTTACTTCTCCCACAGTGAGTGCACATTCTCCTCTGTCCCCGTTGATATTGGACCTGGATATGTGACTTGCTTTCACCCAAAGAATGTTAGCAGACAAGATGGAAACAGAGGCCTTCGACATGTTTCTCTCTTACACTCCTGCCCTTCTTCGTGAGATCTCTGTGTAGCCACTAGTCTAAGGAGGAGGAGAGGACGTAAACTCACACCCAGGAGACAAGCCTGGGTGACCAACAGCCTGAAATAAAAGCTGTCCAGCCAATGCCAGCCCAAAGTAACAAACAGAATCCACTGAGCCTCAGTAGACCTGCGGACCCATTAGCATCAGAGTAAATGCTTGTTTTTGTAAGCTTCTGAGTTTGGAAATGGTTTGTTTCACAGTGTAATTGTGCCAATAACTCTAATACAGAGCCAAACAAAGCAAGAAAATCTGCAACATTTTGAAAGTTTGATTATAATGTGCTACTTATTTTCTATGAACAAAACATTATATCCCTGCAGAGACATTTTGGAAACATCAAGTTCCTTAGCCTGTCTCAGTGGTTGTGCCACATCTGCAAAGGGCCTCCACTGATCAATGTCCGTTTTACTGGATATGAATAAAGGGAGGCTAGGTGTCCCTGAAAAATCTACACACAGGCTGTTTCTCTAATGCACTTACCATTGTATACCTAATTTTGTGGACTCATATTTGAAGCAAGCTGTGAACAAATTGGAGACAATTTAGAAAAGAATGAGAATGTTATCAAAGTTCTCATAAATAAGACATGAAGCTTATGGGAAAGCACAGTGTTACGCTCATAATCGAGACCCTGTAAATACTATTGATTGATGTTAGAGGAAAAAGATCTGGAGGAATGAGATAACAGCTTTCCCAAAAACATGAATGTAAAATATACTAACACATTCTTCCTTCCTCAGCACAGAGGAACAAACAAAACTAAGCAAGCCCCTTATAGCAGGATCATTTTAGGTTAGGTGCAAGAGAAAAGTCTATCAACTGAAACATGTTCCCAAGGAAAGCTGGACATCTCCTCATAAACTCGCTTAACATGAGCAAAAGCGGGGGATGTTGGGGGCTGCTCAGAGTCAGGAAATGTATCACATCGCTGTTTCCCCATCAGTCATTCCAGATTGTGGAGCTCTTCTATGCAGGGAAACCTCACAGACCACACCCCAGTTACTCCCATAAGCTTCAAAAACAGTTGTTGGGTTTTTAAAGTATTTATTTATTAATTTCAGGGAGAGCAGGAACATACGTATGGGAGTGTGTGTCTGGGAGCAGGAGAGGGGCAGAGGGAGAAGGCGAGAGAGAACCCCAAGATGACTCTATGCTGAGTGGGGAGCCCAATGCAGGGCTCAATCCCAGGACCCTGAGATCATGACCTGAGCCAAAATAACTGACTGAGTTTTTATAACTATTAAATAACTGACTAAACTGACTAAGACACATGGGTGCCCCAAAAACAGGTCTTTTTGTTTTTAAAGATTTATTTATTGGAGAGAGAGAGCACATGGCCCAGGGTGGGGGGAGGGGCCGAGAGGGAGAATCTCCAGCAGACTTCCCCGCTGACCCTGGAGCCCAACATGGGACTTGATCTCATAACCCATGAGATTATGATCTGAGCCAAAACCAAGAGTCAGATACTTAACCAACTGAGCCACGCAGGCACCCCCGCAAAAACAGTTTTTAAAGAAACTCAGTGGCCTTAGCGGGTAAACTGAAGTTTCCATTGTGATGTCCACTGAGATGATATCTTTTATTTAAAAATAGGTATTCATATGATCCTTCTTTTCACTACATCTGTATCTTTGGGGTAAATGCGGGGTAAATGCCCAGTAGTGCAATTGCAGGGTCATAAGGTAGTTCTATTTTTAATTTTTTAAGGAATCTCCACAGTTTTCCAAAGCGGCTGCACCAACTTGCATTCCCACCAACAGTATAAGAGAGTTCCCCTTTCTCCGCAGCCTCTCCAACACTTGTTTCCTGACTTGTTAATTTTGGCCATTCTGACTGGTGTAAGGTGGTATCTCAGTGTGGTTTTGATTTGAATTTCCCTGATAGCTAATGTTCATAGCAGCAATGGCCACAATCGCCAAACTGTGGAAAGAGCCAAGGTGCCCTTCAACAGATGAATGGATAAGGAAGATGTGGTACATATATACAATGGAATACTACGCCTCCATCATAAAGGATGAATATCCAACTTTTGTAGCAACATGGACTGGATTGGAAGAGATTATGCTGAGTGAAATAAGCCAAGTAGAAAAAGTCAAGTATCACATGGTTTCACTTACTTGTGGTGCATAAGGGGTAATATAGAAGACAGTAGGAGAAGGAAAGTAATTGGAAAGTAGGGTAATTCAGGGAGAGAAGTGAAACATGAGAGACTGGACACAGAAACAAACTGAGGGACTTGGAGGGAGGGGGTGGGGGATGGGAGAGCCTGGTGGTGGGTACTGAGGGCTCATATTGCATGGAGCACTGGGTGTGGGGCATGGGCAATGAATCTTGGAACACTGAAAAAATAAAATAAATTTAAAGTTAAAAAAATAGGTATTCATTCATTCAACAAAATTTCAGTAGGCATCTAGTATTTGCCTGGCACTGTTTTACACAGTATTAAAAACTGCTGTAAACTGGGCAGATCGCCTGCCTTTGTGGAGTTTACCTTCCATCATGAGTGTGGCAACTTCAAGTAGAAATAATACCAATACGGCGCACCTGGGTGGCTCAGTTGGTTAAGCGACTGCCTTCGGCTCAGGGCATGATCCCGGAGACCTGGGATCGAGGCCCACATCGGGCTCCCTGCTTCTCCCTCTCTCACTCCCCTTGCTTGTGTTCCCTCTCTGGCTGTGTTTCTCTCTGTCAAATAAATAAAATCTTTAAAAAAAAAGAAAAGAAAGAAAGAATACCAATACAATAAAGCAGACTGACTGCTTAAGACTGTTTCTGGCTCTATCATTCTTAGGTAATTCGAAGGTCTCTGAATTTATGGCTTCTTCTATATATTATTATAAAGACAAAGAACTCTCAGAGTTTTGAAAAAAAAAACAAGAATAAAAAAACAAGAATATGATTATGAGGACCCTTTTCCCCAAATCCATGTGTTTGTTTATCATTCATGACATTTCTACATTTTTAAGATAAAATGAGTTTTGGGGGTGTGCCTCCTGTCCTTGTCTACGTGCACTTTCTTTTATCTTTTCACTTCTAATCAGTGAAGAAAGAGATGAGGAAAACAGCAACTTCACACTGCCATATTGGAGGGAGGATCCGAGATTAAGCATGGACACTGGGCCTCCTATTTTGGGAAGAACTGTGTCTAGACACATTAATCAGGTGACACTTCTGGTCTCATGAGAAGAAAAGCTTGCTTGCATCCTTGCCACACCGTCTCCCAGAGGACTGCACATGGAACTGCCTACCTGCCAAGTCCATTAGGACATTTCAGGTGGCAAAAAGGTGTGCCGAAAATAATTCCATTCTCTGATCCATACCTCCCAGAACCCCTTGGTAGGCCTGGTAGATGTTACAGACACAACTCATTTGAAGTTAGAGATATTAGAGGTCCTATCCAAGATTGGTACTTTTTACCAATCATGAAAACAGTCATATTTGGGGTGCCGGGGGGGGGTGCTCAGTCAGTGAAGCGTCTGCCTTCAGCTCAGGTTGTGACCTCAGGGTCTTAGGACGGAGCCTCATGACCAGCTCCCTGCTCTGTGGGGAGCCTGCTTCTCCCTCTCCCTCTGTGCTCCCTCCCTCTAACTCTCAAATAAATAAATTCTTTTATTTCGAAACATCTCGAAATAAAAGAAAGGAAGAAATGAAGGAGGGGAGGAGGAAATTAGGGAGAGAAAGAGGAAGGAAGGAAGGAAGGAAGGAAGGAAGGAAGGAAGGAAGGAAGGAAGAAGAAAAAGAAAGAAAGAAAGAAAGAAAGAAAGAAAGAAAGAAAGAGGAAAGAAAGAAAGAAAGAAAGAAAGAAAGAAAGAAAGAAAGAAAGAAAGAGGAAAGAAAGAAAGTCATATTCATCAGTGAATAGTGTACAAAGCCCAGGAATGCTAGGTCACCTTCCTTTCCCCACAAATAACAAAATTTCTCCCTGTGCACTCACTCCTCTGAGGTTCTAGCAGACTGCAAACCTATGGGACAGCATGGCTTTCTAAAATTTGGCTTGTTAAAAAAATCCAAGTGTGGGGCATAAACAATGAATCTTGGAGCACTAAAAAAAGAAAAGTTATTATTTAAAAAATCAAAATCTATGAATCATTTTTATTTTAGGTTACATTTAGTTTATATCACTCTGTTTTTTTACTGAAAAGGAAAGAAGAAAACCCAAAGGATAGATGGGGGCTTTTTTGAAGGTAGAAAAAAAAATTAGTCAGGGATCTATGTGCTTCTTATCAGTTAGGGATCCCAGCTTAGATCTCTGCCACCTGCTTATGGAAACTTTCTAGAAGCTCTGTAAAAGGACTTGTTTCACCGACTTGTTTCCTGTCCTGAAGCCACCTTCTCAAGATACAGAAGCAACCAGTTTCTCCCAGAGCCCTCTTTGGGGAAGCCTTCACTGTCTTCATCAAGACACTATGGGTCCACTCATGCATCTACAGAAAAACAACAACATATGCTAAGCATGTATTGTGCATCAGATGTTGTATACATTATCTCATTTTAACTTGACAACTATTCTTTGAGATTTAATGTCCATTTTTCAGATTGTGAAACTAAGGCTTAGAGGTTTCCAGGCTCACATTACTAGCAAGTGGAAAAGGTGGAAGCCAAGCCCATTTCCTCTACCATTACACCACACTACCTCTCATTCCCAAGAAGTCATTTATCTTATTTCCTAAGCTTCATCCCTTTTGAGAAACAAGTCAAGATAATCTGTGGGCAACTCAGTTCGGGTTCTTTGTGTCCAAATGCCTAACTCATAATCTATGCCAATTTTCCATCATTTTTTAGAGGCCTCCACTCTTGGTAGCTTTTTCCGTTCAAAAAGGAGGAGTCTATGTTGTTCTTAGCCAATATATCCATATGTGCTTTCCGTGGACTGGAACACTAAGAGCCAACCAAGAAGCAAAGGAAGCCAAGCTTGAAGGTCTCAGCCTCAGCAAACTTGCTTTATAGATGTCCTGTTATTCTCTGCTCTTTAAGAGTTAACTGAAGTTGGGGGCCAAGAGGGTGGTGGGCTGGGGGGGGTTGCACAAGTTGGGTGAAGGGGGTAAAAATTATAAACTTTTGGTTTTATCATAAATTAAGTCTTGGGGATATAATGCATAGCTTGGTGACTGTAGTTAACAATATTTACTGTATATTTGGAAGTTGGTAAGAGAGTAGAACTAAGAAGTACTCAGCACCAGGAAAAAAAGTTGTAGCTATGTGTGGTAATGGATGGCAACTAGACTTACTGTGGGGATCATTTGGCAATATATACAAATATGGAATCATTAAATTGTATACCTCAAATTAATATAATGTTATAGGTCACTTATACCTCGGTAAATACTGGTAAACTAAAAATAAATAAATAAATAAATAAATAAGAACCACATGAAGTTCTCGAGTGTAATGAGACCCTCTTCTCCATGTCAACAAAAGAAACTGACCCCTCAAAGCAGGTGTTGGGTGAATTTCAATTTAAGTACGGGACAGTCCAAACCCTTTCCCCAAACAAAATAATCACAGGTTTCTTTTTACTTTTCATGAAAATTCAAAAGTATTTTAGTTTAATTTTTAATTCCGGTAACTGAATACTAACTAGAATCCATACCCACAAACATAAATACAGTTTAAAATGTCCCTGCAGGGGCGCCTGGGTGGCTCAGTTGGTTAAGCAACTGCCTTCGGCTCAGGTCATGATCCTGGAGACCCAGGATCCAGCCCCGCATCGGGCTGCTTGCTCAGCAGGAAGCCTGCTTCTCCCTCTCTCACTGCCCCTGCTTGTGTTCCCTCTCTGGCTGTATTTCTCCCTGTCAAATAAATAAAATCTTAAAAAAAAAAAATGTCCCTGCATTAGCTTGCCAAAGTTGTATTAGCTCGTTCACAGGAAGATAATGAATGTGGATAGACCTCATCAAATCCCTTATACAATGATACTCCTATGAAACAAGATAAAATAAATAAAAAATAATAAAATTATGTTTAGCATTAGTGTACAAGAGTACATGAGTATCATCCAAGGTAGTATGCATTGACTTTATGACAAGTCGTATGAAATTAAATAAAAAGAACCTTAAAACAATTGCTGATTTTTGAACCGGTAATTTCACATTGCAAGAAAATGGCTTGAAAGAAAGAAAAAAGTCAGTTGTACAAATAATCCCTTTGTTGCACTAAACAGCAAAAAAAAAAAAAAAAAAAAAAAAAAAAAAAAAAAAAAAAAAAAAAAAAAAAAAAAAAAAAAAAAAAAAAAAAAAAAAAAAAAAAAAAAAAAAAAAGCAAGTACCCAACAAGAGAAGAAATGACTCCACAAGCTATTATACGTATATAAACATGATAAGCTTTGAGTTATTTAGACTCTATCTGTACTTGCAGAGAGAAAATAGCAGTAAGTGGAAAAAAGCAGAACAAAAAAATAATGGAAAGCTACATTAAATATGCATATCTGCTCAATTTTGCACTGGCATGATTTGTGGAGCTGTACATCATCTGTGTACTTTTTGGTGAATATTTCAATTAATAAACTTCTAAAATCCATTGCTCAATTTTTACCAAATTCAGAGCAAAACTATTTACGTTCATTGAAATAAAAAATTCACTTTTCACCCACCAATAGAGAAAGGCAAATAAAAACAACTGGAAATTTACATTTTTATATGGTTCCACTTGGTAAACATAATATTAATTAATTAATTAATTGATTGATTGATTACTTAATCTACTTAATAGAGTCTCATCTTCTTGACAGGACTAGGAGAAAAATAAGAAACTATTTGAGAGTTTCAGAGAAATGCAGATTTACCTGACATCATCGACTAAAGAAAATTATCTTTTTTTGTAAATAAGAAGCCGACTATTTGGGGCACCTGGGTGGCTCAGTCATTAAGTGTCTGTCTTCTCCTCTGGTCACGATCTCAGGGTCCTGGGATTGAGCCCTGCACTGGGCTCCCTGCTCTGCAGGAAGGCTGCTTCTCCCTCTCCTCCTCTCCCTGCTTTTGTTCTCTCTCTCGCTATCTCTCTCTCTGTCAAATAAATTAAATCTTAAAAAAAAAAAGATATAAAAGAAAAGCTGACTATTTGTCATATCTTCAACACCTATTCTAAGTGAGCAGATAAACCTTTTATTATACTTCACTGCCAGGTCGAAGTGGAAAGTATGCCTTAAGTGCCTAATTTGTACGGTGTGCTCAACTGAACATATTTGGAAGCTATGGAACTATGGATGTCAAAAAAGGAGACCACCTGGCACCCAAACCATGACATCTGACATCTGGCATTTGTGGGCTCTGATTCTTAGCGTTTCGGAGCTAAAACACTCCTATCCATATACATGGAATTGGCCGGTTTCTCAGGGACTCACCAGCCATGTGCATGACATGGCAATACAAAAACAAAAACAAAAAATAAACCAAGGTTATTATTTTATTTTGTTTTATTAAGATTTTATATTTGACAGAGAGAGAGCATGAAAGGTGAGGGAAGGGGACAGGGAGGGAGACAGAGAAGCAGACTCCCTGCTCAGTAGGGAGCCGGATGTGGGACTAGATCGCAGGACCACAGGATCACCACCCCAGCCAAAGGCAGATCTTAACTGCCTGAGCCACCCAGGCACCCCCAAGGTTATTATTTTAACAATGAAATTTTGACTGAGCGGCTTCTGCCTCCTCTTTAGGACCTACTTCCTGATATCCAGGTATCTTGGAAGCCAATCAGTAATTAGAAGATTTCTCAGTAAGAGAGGAGTAAAGCCAAGGATAGGAATCTTGAGGAGAATTTCTTCCTCTTCATGATCCCCTTGTACCTGGTATTCTACAGCTATGGTACAATCAATCACACTGAATTGAATGTATCAATTTATTTAATTACCTTTCTATGAGCTTTCTATGTACTCTTAAAGAGCTGAAACCATGGCTTAACTGAACAATAAATATATGTTGCAATGAAATGATTAAATTGGACTCTCTTTACCCCAAAATGCAACCCAAACTTGTCAGAATGTTAGGGTTTGCCAGATTCAATGTGCATATCTCAAGATAAACCATTCTGGCTATGCACTGCAGAAAAGTTTTAGAAGGCAAGTAGAGATGCCAGTAGACCAGTTAAGGGCTAATTGGTAATTTAGGCAAGGATCAATTGTAGGTGGACAAATTAACTGTCATATATTCATATGGTGGACAACTACACAATAGAGAAAAAGAACAAAATATTGATCCGTGCAACAATATGAAAAAGTTTCCTTCAGAGAGAGTATCAACTGGGAGAGGGCAGGGAGGAGTCCTGCAGATGGCTAGAAATGTTTCCTGACTTGATCAGGGTGGTCCCATGAGGATGTGTATGTCTGCACACTTACAATGTGGGTGCCTTACTATATTGTGATTTTTATTTTTTTTCCCCAAGTTTTAAAGAATTGTTGGTGGCCTGGGTTGGATGGCGGTAGTAGAGATTGGCAAGAGCCAATGATGAAATATTTGAGAGCTAAAATCATTGAGAAGAAAAGTGAGCTAATGCCTGTAAAATGTTTAG
Source organism: Spilogale gracilis (assembly GCA_004023965.1). Classification (NCBI taxonomy): domain Eukaryota; kingdom Metazoa; phylum Chordata; class Mammalia; order Carnivora; family Mephitidae; genus Spilogale; species Spilogale gracilis. Next base: position 28,713 of record PITA01002404.1, on the reverse strand, counting down.
CCCAGTGCCTGGCATGTAGAACAGCTCAGCAAATGCCAGTGATGATAATTGCCTAAAAAGTTTGGTGAGCAAATTAAATTAAATAATGTATATAAAGTATTTAGATCTTTGAGACATAGTAAATCCCCGGTGAGTGGTAACTTTTCTTTTTAATTGATTAGGCTGTAACATCTTTTCTCATTCATTCTGCTTTGCTAGACCCACTTTTCTTGTTTTTATCTGGATGATAACCTGTACCCTATTAAGCTATGTCCAGACAATTCATCCTCTCCCCTCCTAGGAGTTTTAGTAACTTAACTAATTACGCCACCACAGTTGCCTGTATACCGGCCCCCACGGCATCTTAAGGAAGCCCTGGTCATAGGCTTCCCCAGAAGCACTGAAAATAAAATCACATGAAATCGATTCGTGTCTACTTTTACACTCCCTCTGGTTGCTGCTTTGTCCTATCAGGATTGTCAGCACCATTTCTTGCAACAGTGCATCAAGAGACTCCCTGCTAGGGTTAAAGCTCCTTAGCATCATGTGGGAGAGGACATCCCAGCACCATCTGCCAGGCCTGCAATTCTATTAAACTGTCAGCATGATAAATGACAAAGACAAGGCACTGGAACATGAGAAAATCTACAGTGAAGCACTGTGGTCATAAAACAAGAAGAACCAAAATGGATTTAGGGCAAGTACACAAACCATCCTTTATAATAAAACTTTCACTTGCAAAGCGGGAACAAGGAGACTGAACGATAACTCCTGGGTCCAAGCAGAAGACAGTAAGATAATCCATCCTTGCTCAGCCCTGATGTGTGGTCACACATCCGTGATGCCTATTTCAGCATCTCCCTCTCTGTCGCCAAGCAGGTCTCCTGGGGCTCCCTGAAAGCACACCTTGTCCACTGTTTGTGTGGGATGGCAGCATTTAGGTAGCTGGTTACTTGGAACATCCCTTTTGCTTACAAAAATAAATAAGCAACTCTGCAATGGAACATAATTTAGCTACGTCTCTTCGACTACAAATTATCTCAAGAGAGCAGTCACCCAGTGCATAACTGCCCCGCTTCTAAATTTGGCCCCTACCAGTGACATCTTCGGGAAACAGAGCATAGGTAATCAGATTTCTGGATATTTGGGTTTGGGAATGAGTTCCAGTGAGTCTCATTTACAGTCGCCGGGTAATAATGCCAATAGTAAAAGCAATATTGACTCTATGGTACTCTAATAGATGACTACTGAGGATCTAAGAGATTAAAAAGCCTTTGAAAAGGGCTTCTCCAGATCGCAAAGGAACTAGAGGCAGCAAAATCATGAAAAATCTCCATGCATATAATGTTTTGCAGAAGCATCTCAAAAGACCGATTTTTCTAAAGAGGAACTTTATAAACACTGAATGATATAATTAGCACTTAAGTCATGTTGGGTTTTTCTGACACTGCAACCAAAACTAGTGAAACAAGATTAGTGGTGGCAGGGTAAAAAGGCAATTATCTCAGTAACAAAACTAGGCATATCAGATTCATAATATTGCTGTGTCTTCAGCATTTTCCCCATATATGCTGTATCAGTCACCAGGCTGAAATGCTTGAAGGCAGCAAGTTGAACACTAGCCCTTGCGTGCCTTAGGTTTAGGACATGTAATGATTTTCCTTCTGGGCTTAAGACATGTGGGACTGGGGTCTTTCATTATTTTGGAAATGGAAAGTTAATAACTATGTTAACCAGTGAGATACATGGGTGCTTCAACGAGATCATTAAACACAAACCTTAATGAGTTTCTTGGGCAAAAACCAGAAGAAAACAGAGACACAGGAAACAGACCCATAAAACCACCTCCTGCCTCTGCTAATATGCGGGCATATGATGCCATCATTCATCCATTTCAAGTGAAGCAACAGCCCCTAAACTATCTGGCAGTTGTTCCACGCCTCAGTGCGCATGTCGACATTTCTATTATATTAGAGAAAAGAGAAATGAAGTCAGCAAATTTGGTAAGAGCCCTGTTGCTTTCCACCAGCTAACTCAGTATGGAGATAAATATCCAGGTATTTGATACATTTCCCCCATGTCGCCTTATGGATTCGGTTCATCTTTGTTACATTTTCTTAATAGGTTTTCTAGGACATCCTTCTGTATTTCTGCAAACCAGAATTCATGATCTAATACCACTCTGGAAAAGAATTGGAGGATTCCATGCCTCTTGGTGAATGTCATTCCTCTCTTGTTCCTGAGAGCCATCAAAGCACTTTTCTACTCCTTCAAAGCTCCCCCAAATCAAGCCTGCACAGAAGTTTGCTGATTCATGATAGGATGGGACAGCACTGTGAGGTGTGAGAAACAGTAGGCTAGAGCCTGGCTTGGGTCACAGCATGAATCTTCACCAGCTCTGGGATTTTGCAGAAATTATAATACTTTTTTCCAGCTGACCACTTCCAATGGCCAAGTACTTTAAGAACTTCATACCCTCCAGCTCAACTAATGCACTGAAAATTCTCTATGGACAGCACTATTTCCTCAGTTTTTCAGACAAGAAGGAATCAGAGAAGGTAATAACTGGCTCCAGGTCCCATGGGGACGAAGTAGTGGGTCTCAGCCGAGTATGGAACTGGCTGGTGGCTACCACACACACTGCTCCAGGCATTTCACCCTGAAAGTTGTAGAACAGCGCTCTCCGTCCTTATCTCATAAGGATGCTGGGTGAAACCAAAGGTAAACACATAATTGGTGAAACACTTTGGAAACTAAAAAACGCTATGCAAATGCACAGTGTTTGTATAGTTCTGAATTTTGGGGCTTCAAATTGCAGAACATCTGTCTGAAACTGGATTAAGCAAAAAGTATGTATTGGTTTGTGTAACTGGCAAGTCCAAGGCAAGCAGAGTTGGACTCCGGGACGGGGGATGGCTCAGATAATCCCATCAGGTTTTTCTTTTCGCATCTCTTGGTTCCCCTTTCTCCTGCTTTGGCTGCATCACTGTGCAGGCTCTTCCTCATGGTGGCAAGATACTCAACTTATTCTCAGAGCTGGGAAAGGAGGATGCTCTCTTGAGTGCCATTGCAAAGATTCCAGGATTACAGCTCATGAGGTTACATGCCCATCCTTAAACCAATCACTGGGATCAGGGGTGGAGTGATGTACTGATTGGCTACAGTCTGAGTCATTTGCCCACCTCGATATCCTAATGCAAATTCAACATACCACCTGGACTAGGGATGGCAGTGATGGGAAGCTGGAGCTCTCTTAATAAAAGAGGAAGCCACACAGGAAAATATCCACTAAAATATGTTAATAATAAACACTACATACACTTATCTTGGAGAGCACTGAGAAATATATAGAATTGTTGAATCATTTTAATGTACACCTGAAACTAATATAACACTGTATTTTAACTTATAATAATAATAATAATAATAATAATAATAATAGGGATGCCTCGGGGGCTCAGTTGGTTAAGCATCTGCCTTCAGCTCAGGTCATGATCATGGAGCCCTAGGATTGAGTCCCGCATCAGGCTCCCTGATCAGTGGGGCGACTGCTTCTCCCTCTGCCTGCTTCTCCCCCAGCTTGTTCTCTCTCTCTCTCTGACAAATAAATAAACAAAATATTTAAATAATAACAAACACTGTGCTTCCTATTTGTTTGAAGGACAATGACAGAGAATGTCTAACAAATATTAGCTACCTAATATATATAGAATTCTCCAAAGTTAGAAAGTGCTCCTACATACACTCTATCATTCTATTCTCACTACATTTTTACCAAGTACAAATCATCATTTTACAGATGAGAAAACTGCATCTCAGCATAGTTTAGAGATCTACCCAAAGCCACACAGCTGATAAGACGTAAAGCCAGAACGTGAATATCTTCTGACCCCAATTCAGTAATCTGAGGAGATGGTGTAGGTTTAATACTGTGGATTTTTATTAAACTTATTTAAAGAAAACATCACAAAGCACCAAAGTTCAGATAACATCTTTCCACCCTCTTCTTTGAGGAAAGAATCAACTGTCACTCTGAGTGTGGACATTTGCAACAACACATGCCGTTCTAATACTTACTTCTTTACTATATTGGACATTCTTGGTGGCAATGTAAATTTCTTGGTCCAGTCCTTTGGTAAGGCAATTCACTAATAAAATACCAAGAGTTATAAAAATGCCTATATTTTTTGACTTAAAAAAAAATGCCTATATTCTTTGACTTAAAATTCTATTCCTGGAAATATATCCTGTGAAAATGATTGAAATAAGTGAAGAAAAATTCACATGTATAAAGCATTCATAGCAACATTAATCATAACATTAACATTTTTTAAGTCAAAAAAAATATACGTAAAGTGCTTAGCAGGATTTCTCATGATCAGTTAATGCAGGCGGCAGTAAGTCCCTGCTCATTCTCAGATGCTAACAGGACTTTACATTTGCATCCCAATTGCGTGGAAGATTCTTCTCCTATAAACATTTGACTCATTTCTTCCTTTTATTTGAGTCTCTGCTCAAATGTGACCCCACCAAAGAGGACTTTCCAAGCCACCGCTCTAAGCAGTGTATCCTCACTGTTCTTTTCCATCTTCCAGCTGAGATTTGTTTTCTTCAGCACTTATTTCTGCCTCCTGTGTGACACATGTATTTGGTTTTTGTTGTTGTCCTTTTTCTCCCCCATGAGAACGTAAGCCCCATGAGGGCAGGGACTTTGGTTAGTTCATCACAACGTGTCCAAGATCTAGAAGTATATCTGGAACACTCTTAAATAAATATTATTTCTGTCTTTATTCTTAAACCTTTGGCTTATGTATTTCTTCACGTATCAAAATTTTTATTTTGCCAACTCTTTCTCTTTTTTTTTTTTTTTTTTATGTCAGCAATATGGTGCAGGCAGAGGCAAGATGGATCAGCCTGGGGAACACTTTGACATGCAGATCCAGAAGGGATGGTGGATGGCCAAAGGGCCAAGATCTGAACATATAAGCAGAGACTGGACTTGACATTCACATAGAGCATGTGACAGGGAAGTCTTATGGTGAGTCTTGACCTAGATAATCGGTTCACAAGGAAAGGATGGGGGGAATCTAGGACATAAGGTCTATCAAGTCTGGTATAGGTCCAGCCATCAATAAAGACAGTCAAGCAATCTCAGAGAAGCACATCCTCCCTAAGGTATCCTGTCATAGGAAAAATACAATTCTGGGGAAAAAATTACAGCCACTGGGCCATATGAGATGCCAGAGAGGAATGCTATTATTGAGAAACTTAGATCTAAAGCCGAGGTCCCAGTTACTAGGAAACACTGAGGACTGACACACTGGTCAGGCATGGGCCAGTAGCCGTCCTGGAGGGAAGGGAATTCCCAGGCACTTGCAGGGGAGGCAACCCCAGTAGCCGAAGCTCATCGATCCAAAAGCAGAGTTGCTGGCTGAGAGGCCACAGCACACCAAAACCTGGCACGGAGAGTGGGCAGAGAAAGCAAATGGTATAAAGGATCCAAGGATGTGGTGGCTTTATAATCTGGTGAGGTAGCTAGACTGAACTCTACTTCTCAGAATTCCTGTCCAACTAAGTTTCCAGTTAATGAGAATCAAATAATATACTTTGTGCAAGATTTGGCATGAGAGAATGGAGGAGCAGCCATGTTCATTCTTGTGCTCAGAAGGTGGAGGCACCACTTTTGGTAGCTCACACATGTTGTTGCTTACTGCTGGCTCACCTTGTTGATATGATGACCAGGACTATAACTTACCCTTGGATAAGGTAACTCCAAGGTAATTCCACTTTGTCCTGGATCCCGCTGCATCTTCTACCACTCCTGGGTCAGGTGTATTTAAGAGCTTCTGGGGTGCCTAGGTGGCTCAATGACTTAAGCAACTAACTCTTGGTTTCAGCTTGGGTGGTGATCTCGTGGGTCCTGAGATGGAGCCTGGAGTGAGGTTCTGAGCTTAGCAGGGAGTCTGCTTGAGATTTTCTCCCTATGCCCCTCCCCCAACTTGAATGTGCACACAAGAACGTTCTCTCTCTCTCTCTCTCTCAAATAAATAGATAAATCTATTTTTTTTTAAGAGTATCAGCTTCTCTTACAGGACACCCATGATGTCAAAGTAAGAGACAGTAAGCATTGACATCCAACTCGTGCTCATGGATTCCAACTGGTCTTTGGTCTCTTCACATTCTTTCTATCCATCTTCTTTTCCCATCTTCTTACCCTGCAGACTTCAGGATCCCATCATCCCGTGAGATAATAGGCTTATAGACATCCCATCCCATCTCATCCAATGAGATGAAAGCCTTACAGAGACTGTTCAACATGTTCCCACACCTGTGTCAGGTGAAATCCCTATTTTAAAAAAATCATATATACACACACACATATATATCCTAGTGGTTCTATTTCTCTCTTTAAACCCTGACTGAGACAAAGTGGATGTGGGTGGAGGACTGACCTTGTCTCCCAAAGTTTACTCTTGGGTTGATTTTGTCTCAAAAAAATAAAAATAAAAAAAATAAAAATATGCACATTATGAAAACCCAATGTAATTTAACTAATGTCTACTTTAAGTATTAGTCTACTTCCCTAAGACAAGGTTTATACACAACAGTCTAAAGTGCATTTACAGAAAATCCCTGACAAGAAAAATAATTATGTAAAAACTTAAAATTATTTACTCTGAATAAAATTAATTCTTATCAATATCACTGGAGATCTCTCCTAATAGGTTGTTTAAAACTAATTTTCACAAACCTTCTTTTGACCCAGCAATAGATTTTCTTAAACATATCATCAATTTCAATAAATCTTTTCATTCTGCCATTAAACATGAATTTTACAAGTTCTATTCCTAAACAACTTAATTAACTGGTTGGGAGATTGAAGAATATTCTTGCAAAGAAAAAAATGTGCTGCCTCTACAGCTCAAGCTATTAGCTTGGGAAAGCGAATCACTCAGTAACTGAATAAAGAATCACTATAAATATTTAGTAGTTCTATATTCTGAAGCAACTCTGCATCAATCTGCCACACTGATAAATTCATTAACAATTTAAGCCTGGAGTTTGAGTCTAAACACACTCTGAATTATTTATCCCATCGTAAAACTGTACAGCCTCTCTGGAAGGTGTATCTGTTGGTGGTAAAGTTTCACTAATGCACATTTATAGTAATTGGAGAAACAATGGCAGCCATGTCTCTCATGCTTTAAATCAGAGAAAATGCTCAGGCTACTGAGAAAGGGCCCATTTTCATAATGAAAATCTAAATATTGTTGCTATACCCATTAGAGAAGACAGACATCATTCTCAAATTTCTCTTGATTTAATGCATTGGTCAATGCGTTTTCATGGACTCTCCAACCTCCATAAGGTTAGGACATTTCATTCACAAAAAAAGCAAGACACTGAATGAGGAATGAATTTAAAAATAGGGCAAAGTTGAACTGAATTCAAATTGTTGTTGACTTTATATACATCTGTGCAGAAAATAATGGGAAAAACATTGAGGGGGGGTTTCTTCCTTTGCTGTTGGATCTTTTTGTCTTTTTTAAGATAACATTTAGGGGCGCCTGGGTGCCTCAGTTGGTTAAGCAACTGCCTTCGGCTCAGGTCCTGATCCCAGAGACCCAGGATCGAGTCCCACATAGGGCTCCCTGCTCGGTGGGAAGCCTGCTTCTCCCTCTCTCACTCCCCCTGCTTGTGTTCCCTCTCTGGCTGTGTTTCTCTCTGTCAAATAGATAAAATCTTAAAAAAAAAAAAAAAAAGATAACATTTACTAAACATTTACTCTGCGTCAGGATTTGGAATAATTTTTGTTTACATATATCATCTTTAATTTAGCTCTGCTGAGTGGGTACCTTTATTCTCCCCCATTTCACTTTGTTCAAATTTTACTGAGATATAACTGATATATAACTTTGAATTAGTTTAAGGTGTGCAACATAATGACTTAATATATAAAAGTATAGTGAAATGATTACCACAGTAAGTCTAGTTAACATCCATCATTTTAGTTATAATTTTTTTCTTGTGATAAGAACATTTAAGATATACTCTTTAAGCAACTTTCAGTTATACAATACAGTATTGCTAATTATAATCACCATGCTGCACATTATATCCCTGGAACTTATTTACCTTATATTTGGAAGTTTGTACCTTTTGGCCACCTTCACTCACTTCCCCCAAACCCCACACCCTGCCTCTGGTGTCTACCAATCTGCTCTCCATGTCTACCAGTTTGGGTTTTTTTTTTAGATTCCCCATGTAAGGGAGATCATATAGTATTTGTCTGTCTGTTTGATTTATTTCACTTAGCATACACCCAAAAGGTTCATCTGTATTCTCACAGTGACCTTCCTTTTTTTTTATGGCTGAGTAATAATCCATTATAGATCACATTTTCTTGTGATTGTTTCCATGTCTTGGCTACTGTGAATAATGCTCCAGTGAACAATGAGCATGGGAGTGTAGATATTTCTTTGAGACAGTGATATTGTTTCCTTTGGATATATACCCAAGGATATCCAAGTGGAATTCTTGGATCATATGGGAGTTCTACTTTTAAATCTTTGAGGAGCTTCCATACTACTTTTCCATAGTGGCTGCACCAATTTACATTCCCAAGAGTGCACAAGGGTTCTCTTTTTTCCACATTCTTATCACCAATGTTTGTTACTGCTTGTCTTTTTGATGATAGACATTTTAACACGTGTGAGGTGATATCTCATTGTGGTTTTGATTTGCATTTTCCTGATGCCTAATGATGCTGAGGACCTTTTCGTGTATCTGTTGGCCATCTGTATGTCTTCTTTGGGAAAATGTCTACATAGTTTCTCTGTCCATTTCTAATTGGCTGTTTGGGGTTTTGCTATTGAGTTTTATGAATTCTTTGTAGATTTCGGTTATTAACCTCTCATCAAATTTATGATTTGAAAATATTTGCTCCCATTCCTTAAGTTGCCTTTTCATTTTGTTAATGGTTTCCTTTGCTGTGCAGAACCTTTTAATTTTAAGTAGTTCCACTTATTTTTGCTTTTGTTCCCTTTGATTTTGGTGTCAAATCCAAAAAATCATCACCACCAATACTAACATCATGGAGCTTACCCTTTATATTTTCTTCTAGGAGTTTTATGGTTTTAGGATTCCTCATTTAAAAAATATGAAAAATAAAGCTCAGAGAAGTTAAATAACTCATTCCAAGGTCACAAAACTAGGATTTTATGGTGCTGGGATCCAAACCAGGTCTGTTGCAAAAGTCTATGCTCTTAGTTATTTCTCTCTACACAGCCTTAACTTTACAAAAAGTAAACAGAAAAAGACCATGGACAGAAGGACTATTTCGTGTCTTTGGGACATGGTTCTTATATTATTCATCTAATGTTGTGGGACAAATCACCCCAAAACTTAGTGGTTTATAACAACAAGAAAAATGTGTTTTCTCCCAACTTCATCCACGTGGGTCAAGAATTTGGCAGTGTCTTGGCCGAAGGGTTCTGGCCCAGGCCTCCTGTGAGGCTAAATGTCTGCTGGGACTTCAGCCATCTGAATCCCTAAGTGGAGTTGGAAGATCTACTTCCTAGGTGTCTTACTCAGATGGCTGTCAAGTTGGTGCTGGCTTTGGCAGGAGGCCTCCACTCCCCTACACGTGGGCCTTTCCACTGGGCTACTTGAGTGTCCTCACAGCATGATGGCTGCCTTTACCCAGCACTAGCAATCCATGAAACCAAGTAGCCACAGAAGTCATACACGCACTGTGACTTCCATAGCATTCTACTGGTCACACAAGTCAACTCTGACTCCATGTAAAAGGGGACTGCAGAAGGGTCTGAACACCAGGAAGTAAGGATCTTCCCGGCGGCCATGTTGAAGGCCTGTCACCTCAGTCCTCCTGTTATTCCTGTGGCATTTAGCAGATTACTTTCTGCCTATGACCGTGTTTCATTTGCCTCACTGGCCATCCAAAGTTAGAAAGACACAAAATTACCATAAAACCACTGAATCTCAGAGTATCCTTACCTGATTGTATGAACACCAGCAGCTGAAAGAAGGCAACAGCAGGTGACGGAGCACTTTCTACCCTGCTCAGGGTGGGTGGCCCCAAACAGCAGCAGTGAGGAAAAGATGGCTTCCAGAAGAGAGAATCTTCAGAGAGAAAGAACGTCAATGTGAAAAAGAGAGTGGAGGGTTGAGCATAGAGAACATGGAAACTACAGGAGGGGGAAGGGAAAGCAAGTTGTAAAATATTTGAAGTAAAGACATCAAATCCCTGAAGGCTGAGGCACTGACAATGAGTCTGTAAGAAGGAGGAGCCCTTGTACCCAGAGCTTCTCACCCAGCATGAGGACAGGAGATCAGCAAAAGGAGGGACAAAGAGAACGGGACACACCCCTACCACCACAGGCAATAGAAGAGCATTCCCCTGGTGAGGAGGGCCTGTGACCAAAACGAGGCCAACACCTCAACAGGGTATAGTAAATATATAGGTAATAAATGTTGCTGAAAACTCAAGCAGTGCAGAAATAATAAAAATAAAAAGTAAAAGTCCCCCATCCCCTAAAGATGCTACCATTCACAATTTGGTATAAGTCTTTGTGCCTTTTCTGCCACTCTGCCACCTTGTAAAGATAGGACATGGCCCTGTGTGTATTCTACTTCAATTGTGTTTTCACAGAAAGACAGACCTTTGACTCCTTTCTGCGTTAGTAACAGGAATGTCCCATTCTTTTTAAGTTTCTTGATATTCTGTTTTATGATTCTTGCATGACTTATTTAATCGATCCCCTAAGAAAGGACATTTGAATTATTTCTCATTACTCACTGCTGTAAACAATGCTTCAGGAAACATCCTATGTAATATCGCTGCATAATTGAGTGGAGCATTTCTATGGAAAAATTCCCAGAAGTAAGATTGTCAGATCAAAGAGTATGCACATTCAAATTTTTAATAGATATTGCCTTCCCAAAAGGTTGTAGCAATTTGCATGCATGTATTTTACATTCAATGTGCACGATTAACTTAACTTTCAAGCAAACTCAACCACAAGCATATTCATAATTTAAATAAGTTTTTGTTAAATCGTTCTGAGCCTACTGTGGTATGGTGAAAATTCCCTGCACTTGGAAAGAATCGTTATATTGTAGGGTAAAAGATGTCAGATGAACAAAACAATTATACTTACCCAAGCAATTATGCACTCAATTCCACAGATTCGAGGTATATATTAAAGGCTTTCAGCTACTATATGTCTCCAAGCCAGAAGCCACAGGTTCTCCTTGATTTTCCCTCTCCTTTCCAATTCTCTGCATTCTTTTTTTTTTTAAAAAAAGATTTTATTTATTGGGATGCCTGGGTGGCTCAGTTGGTTAAGCGACTGCCTTCGGCTCAGGTCATGATCCCGGAGATCCGGGATCAAGTCCCACATCGGGCTCCCTGCTCAGCGGGAAGCCTGCTTCTCCCTCTCTCAGTCCCTCTGCTTGTGTTCCTTCTCTGGCTGTGTTTCTCTCTGTCAAATAAATAAAATCTTAAAAAAAAAAAAAAGTTTAAAAAAAAAAAGATTTTATTTATTTATTTGACAGAGAGAGACACAGCGAGGGAGGGAACACAAGCAAGGGGAGTGAAAGAGGGAGAAGCAGGCTTCCCACCGATGCGGGGCTGGATCCCGGATCTCCAGGATCATGACCTGAGCCCAAGGCAGTCGCTTAACCAACTGAGCCACCCAGGCGCCCCCAATTCCCCACATTCTTCAGAAACTCCTTCTATCTAGAAAAAGCATCTAATAAGCCAGGCTCATGTTAGTGTGGATTGGTTTTATTTGTGACCCTTTTCAGGCATATTTGCATTTTAGAACTGAGTGCAGAGAAATCAATTTTTAATGGTAGTATTTCTTTATTTTTTTTAAGATTTTATTTATTTATTTGACAGAGAGAGATCACAAGAAGGCAGAGAGGCAGGCAGAGAGAGTAGAGGAAGCAGGCTCCCTGCTGAGCAGAAAGCCCGATGCGGGCCTCAATCCCAGGACCCTGAGATCATGACCTGAGCCGAAGGCAGAGGCTTTAACCCACTGAGCCACCCAGGTGCCCTAATTGTAGTATTTCTGATTAAAGTGTTAAAGGGGTCATAAACAAATAGAAGGGGAGATAAAAGTCCCTAAACGATAACCTCACAGCTGCCTAGGGAACTGCTTCCAGGAAATGAAAGGAAGGAGCCATTGCCCACACTTAGTTGTATTCTGTGCTCCCAGGCAATAGACTGCCTTTTACTAGTAAATATTTTCAATTTCCCTTGGTCGATCCCTTAAATAGTCGCTACCCACCAGACTTCTCCTTTGCCTGCCCACCTGTGCCTCTTCATCCACCTCATTCGCCAGGAATCACAAGAGGCAGAAGAGCGAAGCTAAAAGAGGCCCCACCCCCTTGCTGACTCTTGGAGAAGACTCCCTTCTAAGGGCAAGCAATCTCCCTTGGGACTTGACTACACATCACCTCCCAAACGCCTTCAAGGCTGAGAGCAAAGGAAAAGCAGCTGCATTTCCCTAGGACCTGAGGACTCTTTGAATAGGCTAAAGTCTCATTTAGGCTGATCTTCAGGATAACGGCATTGCTTTTCAATGTAGTTTTCTTCTCATGAATACATTTGTATTTTTTTCTTACCTGTTTCTCTCTCCAGTCATAAATTTTGTTGACTGAATTCTAGGGTAGGCATTAAAACACCTATTCAGTATCCATTTTTCTCCCCCATAAGGATACTGCCACTTCATATTTCCCTCCCCTCCAACCCAGCCCAGTAGCCCCCAGGCTGGCAACCACAGTCCCTGCTCCTCCCACTTCAGTGGTGAAAAATAGTGCGGGCTCTTATGGGTCAGCTCTGTGACAGGGGCTTGGCTGGCATGGTGCTCGGGGACGATTAACTAAGACTCTTGTAGAGTGAGTCGTGCTTCCCCAGCCCCATTCGGAAAACCCATATACTTAGTTACAGTTAACTAACTCTTCACATAAGTTGTCTTCTTCGCAAATACCCACCAGAAGCATTAGTTCATGAGCACAGACATCAAAAACCATGGGTCAGAGTGACTCTCTATGCTGAATGACCCCCATTTTATGTTAGCACTATTAAACCCTATTCTCCCTATTTGGGATGCATAGGTTAGTGGTACATAAAATGTTTCAGATCCTGGTATACAACATCCCTTGAACATTGTTAAGCCATTAATGTCTGTTCATCTATTTATTCAACACATCTTTATAAGAGCCTGTATGAGCAAGGCCCTGGGTGGGGCTATGGTGGCAAGAGTCCTAGGTAAGAAAGAGAAACAAGCACACCCAGGACATGGTCCATTAAAAATATATTCATGTTAGCAAAGCCAGCAGAGAAAGAAATAAGCATATCCTTTCCCAAACTTGTAGTAATCTAGAGTTACATTGGCAAATAAGGGAGGGTGGTGGGGCTGGAGACCGTGGGGGGGACCCTGACCCACAGGCTGCTGCTGACCCTTCTACAAAGGCCCAGGCCATGCATTGCCAAAGCTGCTGAGGCTTGGAGGGGCTCTCATGGTGGAGATTAAAAAAAAAATAGTGGGGTCCAGCACAACTCCAGGACAGCTTTGAAAATCTGTGGCTGGACTGGGGTGAGATGAGGAGGTGGGAGATTAAGTATGTTAACACACTTTTCTACTCCACATAAAGTGAGCATAGTGTGATGGAGACCACCAGCTAAACTCCCCAAATTTATGCTCCTTCTGTTGTGGGAACTTGTTGCTAGCACGTGACTGTCCGGCCACAGATTTACTTCCCAGTCCCCTCTGCATCTAGGTCTCACCTGTGGAATGTGAGTAGAATGATAGGTGCCATTTTCAGGATTTCCCACTACCTGGAAGCAGAAGACAGAAACTCCACAAGATGGAGGAAGCTGGCTGTGTGAATTACTGTAAGGAGGAAAGTCCCCTGCTGAGCAGAATCAGACTGTTACATGATGGAGAAATAAATTTTTCTTGTGTTAAGCCACTGAAAGATTGAGGTTTATTTATGAGAGCAGTTGGTTTTACCCTATCTCATAAAGGGACAGAACTAAACTTACGGAATAAGGGGCAAGCACCTACTACCTATACTCTGTCTATCAGGAAGAAAGCATTTGGAAGTTTTCTGATTCATAACACTGAGAAGGAAACAGTAGTTGGGGAGAAAGTTTGAACACAAAGTTAACACACATCAGGGTGAACATGAAACAAGTTCAATGTCTTGGGGAAACATTCTGCTCTCAGTTTCCCTGGTTTCCCATCCTACTTGACTTCTGCAGGTGGGGAGGGGCCCAGAAGTAAGAAGGAGAAAGCTAGAAAGCTAGATCCTTCTGCAGGCTAATCAGCGAACTAGGGGAGGGGGGTCTTATATCCTCCAGGTGGGCTAGTAACTAAGGTCACTGGATCAAGGAGTTTTCAATTCTAGAATCTGAAGGTGGGAATACAAGGGAAGAGTGAATAGAGAACACTCCCAAATAACAACAGTGCCAGGCAGAGTGAGATGCCTGCCTGGATGGTCTGCTGAGCAGAGAACTGGAGGGCATTGGAGACTCATTCTGATGAGGGGCACGATTTCGACAAAGGCTCTCCTGGATAAAAAGGTCCAATAAGAGAATAACGATTCTTTTGGAAATGGTTATTCTTTGATCATCCTTACAGATGACTCTTCAAACCACTCCATCAACATCCAGATCACTTTTACAAGATTTACCTCTTCTCCTGTTTGCTCACAACCCTGGGAGGCGGGCCTCCCTGTTGGAACTGTCACATAAAATCTGTGATAGAGACATCATACTTGCACATTGTTTCCTTATCTCTTGATTAAAACCTCACATTCCTTACTACATAAAATGCACGTCTTCAAAAAGCCAGTTTCATTTATTTAACCATACTAGTTCAATTGAATCACTACCAACCGACTCACTCTATAGTCACCTTTGGTTATAAATTCTGATTTTACATTTCTTGGATCAGATATCAAATATTAATGAACACGTATTTTAAAAAAGCCAATTATTTCTCATGGGAAAACTTTGTTCGATTAATCTAGTCACCATTCCTCTCTCCAAGGAGCAGCCTTGGCTCTTAGGTCACATAACAATTGTACAATTCATGAGTCGATAGAAATGAATCTCCCAAAGTATTATATTCAGGGTTATTAACCCCTTATGGGATACTTTCTAGTCAAAGCTGCTTGAGCCTTCAAAGAATCTCATCAGTATCAAGAAGACTGGGAAGAAAAGAGAAAAAAGTACCTTCAACCTCTGGAAACATTTTTACACCAAAAAAATAGATGACAAATCTCTTTTTATAGCAATATAAATAATATCGCAGATATAAACCTCCCAACTTGAAGGAAAAACTAAGAGTGATTTCATTTTTATGTGTTGTCATATTTTAGGCACGACCATCTTCATAGTAACTTTATACTTTATTTAGGTCTTCAATTACTATAATGTTTGTTTCAGATTACTCATCTTGTTGAACCAGACATACATCAACATGGCGGAAGCTCAGGCAGAGATAAGCTCATTAACACCCATGGCAGTGACAGCACAGAAATGAAACAAAACCCACAGTTGGGTTGGCTATTGGCTTTTGGAACCCAAGTCAGCATAGCATACCACACAAGGGGCAGGGAGGCAGGAAAGGGCAAGGGAAGTGCAGTATCAAGAAGTTGGAAGCCATTCTCTAAGAGGAAATTGTTTCAGACGACTCCAGGATCAGAGAAAGCTACCCCTGGTTTTATCCTCTTCCTACCACATAGTAGCTGTATTAACTTGGACAGTTACCTAAAACCTTCCCACTCCTAAAGCTGGGGTGATAATAGTACCTGAGGTACTTAGAACAGCCGGTGTAGGGGCGCCTGGGTGGCTCAGTTGGTTAAGCGACTGCCTTCAGCTCAGGTCATGATCCTGGAGACCCGGGATCGAGCCCCACATCGGGCTCCCTGCTCGGCGGGAAGCCTGCTTCTCCCCCTCTCAGTCCCTCCGCTTGTGTTCCCTCTCTGGCTGTGTTTCTCTCTGTCAAATAAATAAATAAAATTTAAAAAAAAAAAAAAAGAACAGCCGGTGTATTTGTTTGCTAGGGCCTCCATGTCAGAGAACAGGTGGCTTAAATAACAGAATATCTATTGTCTCAAGGTTCTGAAACTGTTAGAAAGTAAGAATTCTGAAGTCAAAGTGTTGGCGAATTAGTTTCTTCTGAGATATACAAGTGAAGACTGTGTCCCAAGCCTCTCTCCTTGGCTTCCAGATGGCCATCTTCTCCCTGTGTCCCTTCACCTCATCTTCCCTCTGCACTTTTCTGTCTCAGTATCAGATTTCCCCTTTTTACAGGGACATTGGTCATGTTGGATTAGGGGCCCATCCTACTCCAGTATGACCTCATCTTAACTAATTACATCTGCAACAACCTTGCTTTCCAAATGAGAGCACACTCCAGGGCACTGGGGATTAAGACTTCTACATGCAAATTTTGGGAGTGACACAATTCAACCATAACAACCAGTTTGCACAAAAGAAAAAAGAAAGAAGAAAGAAAGAAAGAAAGAAAGAAAGAAAGAAAGAAAGAAAGAAAGAAAGAGGCACCTGGGTGGCTCAGTTGATTAAGTGACTGCCTTCGGCTCAGGTCATGATCCTGGAGACTGGGGATCAAGCCCCACATCCAGCTCCCTGCTCGGCAGGAAGCCTGCTTCTCCCGCTCTCACTCCCCCTGCTTATGTTCCCTCTCTGGTTGTGTTTCTCTGTGTCAAATAAAATCTTTAAAAAAAAAAAAAGAAAGAAAAAAAACAAAGAGAGAGAGAGAGAAGGAAGGAAAGAAGAAAGAAAGAAAGAAAGAAAGAAAGAAAGAAAGAAAGAAAGAAAGAAAGAAAGAAAGAAAGGAAAGGAAAGGAAAGGAAAGGAAAAGTAACTGCTGTTTTGACCCAGTGCCTTTGAGTGCTGTGTCAGCCTCCAAGACAGCTCCACGGGCGACTAGCTGAGGTGGGTGCTGAAAATTGGCATCACCTAGGCCCCCCCACTGTACAAGATGGTCTCTCTTGCATCACCCGCTGCAGAGTGGAACCCTCTGGGCCAGGACCCAGGGGACCTACGGCATATGTGAAGGGATTTTTATTTTGTCTTCCAGGTCAGCAGTTCTCAAACTTCATACACCCAGAGAGCTTATTAGAACTGTAGGTTCCATGAGCTACACCCAGGAAATTGTGATTCAGGCAGATCCACCCGATCTGAGGCCCAGGAATTCATGCTACTGCTTCCTGCTTCCACACTTCCACACCTCAGGCAGGTATCATCCATCAATTAGAGAGCTCTGCCTTGATGAGCCTGGAAATGGTCAAAGAATCCTTCTCAACACAGCTCCCTAGACACATAACAAGAACTGATGGTGAGATGAACCCAATGTGCTATTCCTGCCCAAGCCTTAGAGGGGCTCTGGGTCTCCTGGGGTGAAGGAGCATTCAGTCTATGTAAGAGTCTATACTATCTGTGCCTGAAAGAAAGGCTAACCTTGGGGCAGATTCAGGTTTCTCTTTCTCCCTCTCGTCCCTGTTCTGGGCTCCTGCTGGATGGATGAGAGAATACCGAAATGTAAGGTCAGACCAACTATTTTGGGTCACTTAGTCAAGTGCCTGGAATGGATGACTTGGACCTCGGCAGCAGGGGTCTTGACACTGGCTAGTTTTGTGGCCTAAGGAAATGTCTCTGGGCTTTGAGTTCCACCTTTGTGAAATGTGACATCAGTCGCAATGAGTTACTGTGTCCTTTCTTTCCTTAACACCACTGATTCTGAATGCTGGGGTCAGTGAAAATCCAGAGACATGAACTACATTGTCCAACATTCCAAGCAAATAAAAGTTGGAGACCTCAGTGAAGTGGGTTCAGTGGAAAAATTAACATTGGGGTGCCTATAATGGACCTAAAAGCTCTGTCTGTCTTACCTTCTCTTACTCTGTCCTTATAAGGTCTGTAGGTGTTGGTATATCAGTTTTACAGATGAGAAAGCTGTGGCATTAAGGGGTTGAGCTAACTTGCCCAAGATCATACATCTAATAAAAAAAAAAAAAAAAAGCTCTAGAATTTAGATGTCTTTTGACACCAAACTCTATTCTTTTGAACATACTTAGTTTCAAAATCCTTTTAAAATATTGCAGGATTGGATTTAAAATTAGGAGAATGTATGAGATTCAATCATACAGAATTGCCAATATTTAACTTTTTTGTCCCTAAAGATGACAGTTTCACAAGTTTAACCTCACAGATGCTCCTTGCACATTGGTTGTGATTTACTTTGCTCACCAACATTCCTCCCACCAGCTAGACAGCCAGGTAAACCCATCCCTGCTGGTCTCTAAATCCTGGAATGTAGTCAACTCAGCAGGAAAGAAGTGGCTCTGCCTACTGAAAATGCAGAAATTATCCACCAACAACCACTCTAGAGTAACCACAAAATTGCTCAAACACCTGTCTCAACTTACTTGAAATCTGTGTAGGAGATTCAAGTACCTAGTCTCACCCAAGCACACTGCATTCCCTTTCCATTTCTGCTCCAAAGCCTTCCTCTGGATGCTTTTATCTTCCCCTCCCCTCTCTCCCGTTCCCCATCCTTCCATTTTGTGGATCAGCTTAGCTTCCATGGGGGCAAGAAGGGACCTTCCCTATTCAGTTGGAAGAAGAGAAAAGGACTTGAACTTGTGATTAAAGTCTTGTGAGAGGGGCACTTGGGTGGCTTAGTTGGTTAAGCGTCTGCCTTCAGCTCAGGTCATGATGCCAGTGTCCTGGGACTAAGTCCCGTATCAGGCTCCTTACTCAGGGAGGAGTCTGCTTCTCCCTCTACCCTTCCCCCCACCCAAGATCTCTAACTCTTTCTTTCTAATTAAAAAAAAAAAAAGTTCTAGAATTTAGATGTCTTTTGACACTCTCAAATAAGTAAATAAAAACCCACAAGGTTACAAAAATAAACAAATAAAATCTTGTTCGAGACCTGGAAGAAGGTAGGTTGTGTTTGAACAATCCCACACTCGTAACTTCTGTCCTGTAACTCCTATCTCAGGTTGCTTTGTTGTTTGTTTTCATACATTCTCTTATGAAGCCTATGAGGAATCCCAAAGAATAAAGAGTTTCTTTGAATTTCTTTGAATAATTACTTTTTGTTAGTAGTTTATTTTAGTACTCACTGTATTTTCTCCATATTTGAGGACTGGTTGACTTCCAAGACGGAGACTTGGCAAGAACAGATTCTCCTAGGAAATGGGAAGGAAGGAAGAAGATAGGCAGGGGTGTCCTGGAGTAAAATAGAATAAAGAAACACTTCTTTTAAGTGGAAAGTTCTGAGCCATGTTTGAAAGAACTTTCTCCTTTTAATATAAATGGAAGGATAGCATTTACTCACGTTTTGTCAACAGGATAATTTCTGTCACGTTGCAAAGTATATAGACATGCTTGAGTTGGCTTGCTGTTACAGCGCTCACATCCAATTAAAACAATACCAAAAATACCCCCTAGCTTAGACATTAAACAGAATGCGCAATTGATATTCATGAAAGCCGTCCTCGGCATGACCATCTCTCCCTCCTTAGGTATCTCGTGGCCTTTATCATCGGCCACTTCCCAGGTTTGAGCATTGCCCATGTACTGATTTTTCTCTCTCTCTTTTCTCTTTAGAGACGATACTCATATGCAGATCAGGTTCACACCTGAACATCACCATTCAATAGTTCGGTAAACATGAGCAAATTCTTTAAACTCTTCGAGTGTCAGTTGCCAATAAGTTTCCATATGTGGAAAGGGGGAATTGTTCTGACTACCTTGCAGAATGGGTCAGAGCATTTGCTAGTGCTTCTAGCACCCTGCCTGTCACACAGCAGGTACTCAGAACAGGACAGCTGCCGGTTTTACTCACAAACTGGCATTAAGGGGTTGAGCTAACTTGCCCAAGATCATACATCTAATTAAAAAAAAAAACCTCACAGATGCTCCTTGCACTGTGGGGGTCTGCGTCGCTAACCTCTTTATACCCTTCGCCCTTCTCCCAGTGTTTGGCACATGACCTATAAATGTTTGTGGTTGTGATACTCTGGCCACCAACCATTAGAATATTTCCATTGTTTCTTTAGACAGGAGTGTTGATGCTTTCGCTAAGGAAATTTACAAGCATATACCGTGTGCAACTTCTTTTCCCATCATTTACACAAAACCCCATTCACAAAGCCTTGCCCTTCCAACAGCTGCCAGTGAGACTTACATATGTTGAATAAGGGTAGAAACGACTTTCCAAAAATTAAGGCAGTAATGGAAAAGCATCCTGATGCTAGAAAGCGAATTAGGAAAAATATCTATGTGGGAAAATAACTCTATGGGTATGTCTGCCACTGTTGCATGCGGGCCTTGTAAACCAAAAGTGAGGGATGGGAAAATCCCTAATGAATGACTAATATGATTTCTTTCTGTTGGGAAGATATCTTTAATCACTTCTCTTTTTTAAAAGGGGAATGTAATGAGAGAGTAGGATCTAGACATAGCAAAAGGCGCAGTGATGACACAGAGAGGGGCAAGAAGTCATGGTCTCAGGGTCCTGGGATCAAGCCCCGCATCAGCCTCCCCCCTTAGTGGGGAGTCTGCTGGAAATTCTCGCTTTCCCTCTGCCTCTCACCCCACCTCACTTTCGTGCTCTCTCTCCTCTCTCTCTCTCTCTCTCTCTCTCTCTCTTTCTCTCTCTCTCTCTCTCTTAAACAAGTGAATAAATCCTTTAAAAAGAGGGGGGAAAAAGGTGAGTGAGCCTGGTTTGCGATCACCCATGTTTGCAAAAGATACCCTCAAGCTGAGTCCCTCCCGCGCCTCTCCCAGAGACTAAACTGCATAGTCCCCCAGCTGCCCCTGGCCTCTCTTTTGTCCTACTGAGTAGAGAAGAAGCATTGGTGAAATGAGCCACATGCTGAGTGAATAAAAAGAAACACCACCAAGTGACCAGATGTGGGAATGAAGGCAGCACTCCCACCATCAGTACTTCCTTCAAGGAGCAGCAGGTGTAACCTGCCCCAGAGACAGCCCCTCCAAGCACCACGCCACCAGCGTTACAACTGAAGGTCTGGCTAGGCAAACCCTTTCTGTGGTTCAGGGCTTTGCCATTTTGCAAGCTCTCTAGCTTCTCTTGGAATATATGAAGCCCCTAGAAGAATACTGGTCATTAACACTTGATCAGAATAAGATCTGCTTTGGGTGTAAACCCGCAGTTTTTTGTTTTGTTTTGTTTTTTGTTTTGTTTTGTTTTTTAAATATTTTATTTATTTGACAGAGAGAAACACAGCCAGAGAGGGAACACAAGCAGGGGGAGTGAGAGAGGGAGAAGCAGACCTCCCGCCGAGCAGGAAGCCCGATGTGGGACTCGATCCCGGGTCTCCGTTATCATGACCTGAGCCGAAGGCAGTCGCTTAATCAACTGAGCCACCCAGGCGCCCCAAGACCCGCAGTTTTAAATAAAAACTGTCATGTAAAACTCCTTTCTTCTGGAAGGATCTGGGCCATAACCAGAAGCTCCTCCTAGTGGTTCAGAAGGACCCCAAGTCTGAAACCATGCCATCTCATCCCCTGAATTGCTATGTCTGGAAAACCTTTGCCATATTTGTCTGACTTATTAGGTGTTTTTTTTTAACTAAAATTTTTATTTTTGAAACAATTATAGATTAACATGCAGTTATAAAAAATAAAACCGAAAGATCTTATCCTTTGCTCAGTTTTCCTGCAAGGGTATCTTGCAAATCTGTAGTGTAGGGTCACAACCAAGATATCAACATTGATACAGTCAATATGAGGAACAATTCTGTCACCAAGTGTCTCTCACTGTTGTCTTTTTATAACCACACATTCTTCCTTTCTCCCTCCATGTCCTCCTTAACCCCCAACATTCTCTACTCTGTTCTTCATCTCTGCAGTTTTGTCATTTTGAAAATGTTATAAAAATGGAATCACGTAGTATGTAAATTTTTGAGATTGGCTTTTTTATTTAGCATGATTTTCTGGAGATTTATCCAGATTGTGGTGTACAGCAATAGTCTGAGGTTTGGGGTGTTTTGTTGTTGTTGTCATCATTGTTATTTGACAGAACAGTATTCTGTGCTATAGATGTACCAGTTTCTTTAGTCATTCACCCACTGAAGGAGAGTAGGTTGTTTCCACTTTGAAGCTATTATCAATAAAGATGCTATAAACATCTGTGTGCCGGTGTTAGTGTGAAGACAGCTTTTCTGTTATCTGGGATAAAATGCCCATGAGTGCCATTGCTGGGTTGTATGCTTGTTTCATGTATAGTTTTCTAGGAAACTATCAAACTGTTTTCCAAAGTAGCTGCATCATTTTATATTCTTACCAGCAATATATGAATGAACCAGTTTTGCCAAAGCCTCACCAGCATTCAGTATTGCTGATATTTTTTTATTTTAGCAATTCTGGTGGATATATAATGACATCTCATTGAGGTTTTAATCTGTATTTTCTTAATGACTAATGATTTTGAACATCTTTACCTATGTGTATCTGCCACCTGTATATATTCTTTGGTGAGACGTCTCTTCATGTCTTTTGCCCATTTTCTAATTGAATTGTTTGGTTTTTCATTGTTTAACTTTGGGAGGTTTTTTTTGCTTTGTTTTGTTTTGTTTTAATGTATTCCAGGCATTATTCCTTTGGTGGAGATGTGATTTGAAATATATTCTCCTAGTCTTTCTATTCTCTTAGCAGAATCACAGAACTAAAGCTTTTAAATTTAATGAAGTCTAAGTTATCATGTTTTCTGCATCAAGTCTAAGAACTGTTAATCTAGCCTGAGATGCCTACCATATTTTCCTATTTTTTTCCTAAAAGCTTTCTAAATTTTAGGTTTTACATTTAATCCATGATCTAAGAAAACTTTTAGACAACAACCAGCCTACTCCGCCATAACACCATAGAAAAATTGTGGACTTACCCTCATCTATACTAGTCA
Source organism: Spilogale gracilis (assembly GCA_004023965.1). Classification (NCBI taxonomy): domain Eukaryota; kingdom Metazoa; phylum Chordata; class Mammalia; order Carnivora; family Mephitidae; genus Spilogale; species Spilogale gracilis. The sequence continues at coordinate 5,743 of PITA01002404.1, read as the reverse complement.
AAGCTAAGTGGGGAGCTCAGACCTCCATTCACGCCAGAATCTAATGAGGCACGCTAATATCCTCTCCACATATCAGAGAAGGCCAAGTAGGAAGCCAAGATTTTTATCTTTTCCAGTTACAAGTTTCCTCTCTCCTCCTCTACCAATACCCAATGTGCAGTGGAGACCAAGTGGGGAGCCTGTACTTTTACGTCCACTAGCCAGGAAGGAGGCAATTCTCCTCCTCCCCTCTGGGGTGATGTGACATCAAAGGTGGTCTAGAAGAGAGAGTCAGGACTTTCACCACCATCCACTGGTGATAAGGGCATACCTACTGCAGTGTCATTGGAGACCATGTAGGACCCCTGGAACTCCCATCCAGCAGTAATGACAGCCCCCTCCCTCAGGTGTCACTAAGGTTAAGTGGCAGACCTGGACCTCTGTGTCCACCTGGCAGTAAGGTAAGGCCCTCCCTTCTTTGTCACAGTGGTATCAGATAAATCTGGCTAAAGCAGAAAGTTTAAGATCCAGGGTGTCATAACATAATCTAAAATGTCCAGTTTCAATAGAAAATCACTTGTCATATCAAGAATCAGGAAGATCTCAAACTAACCAAAAAATAAAATAAAATAAAACATGCCAACACCAAGACAACAGAAATATTAGGATTATTTCACAAAGATTTTTAAAGTATCCATGGTAAAAATGCTTCAACAAGCAATTATGAATACCCTTGAAATAAACAAAAAAAATAAAAACTTTAGCAAAGAAAGAGAAGAACCAAATGGAAATTTAGAACTGAATATTTCTATTGTTCTTTCCTCCATTTTGCTGATCCTTTCCTCTGTTTCTTGTGTTCTCCTCCATTATTCCAGTTCTTGAATAACTGAATATAAATAACTGAAATAAAATGCTCAGTGAATGGGTTCAACACCAGAATGGATGAGACAAAGGAAAGAATCAGTGAACTGGAAGATAGAATAATAGAAATTAACAAACCTGAACAATGGGAAGGAAATAGGCTGGAAAAAAATATTGACAGATCCAAACCTACAAGAGAAAAAAAGGACTGAAATATACATAGTCTCAAGGCTTAAGAGGTACTAAAAAGGCTGTCGGCATACATTTTTATTTCCCCACTTGCTATGTTCTCCTCACCAGTTGGCTAAACAAATGGGTTTAGTCCTTTAGCCTCTCTTTGTCTCATGGACAGGGTTAAAGAACTGATGAAGGAGAGTAAACAAAGCAAAATAGAGAGAAAATAGAGTATTTCAGATTTAAGATGGCATCTAAGTTTGGTGGAATCAAATTCACCAAGAAGGAAATAGCATTCAGGAGATCTTGTCTCTAAATTCTGTAAATGTTGAGGAGTGTTCCTCACTTTTGCATCCAACTTTTCTGAAATCTTCTCACAGCTCCCACTTGAGGAAACACACAGATTTGATGTACACCACTCTTACCAAGCTTCTTTAACCATTCCATCATTGTGACATCCAGAATTACTTGTAAGGTTAAGAACATGAATTCTTAAAGAGAAAAAAGACACTGTATAATAATCGACATTTTCCAGAAGAAATCTCCATGCTATAAAATGTCAGAACAAGCATGAAACAAAGACACACATAAAATGAATGAAGCCTCCCCTCAGCCAGCACAGCTCTGAGGAGCAGGGAATCTCCTGGCCGCCTGCACTCCCAGCCCTGTGCTGTGACAGAAGCTTCAGGGTGGGCCCCAGCAACCCTGACAGGGAGTTTAAGTGGGATTTTTTTTTTCTTCCTCTTACCAGACATGAGTTCTTTCAGAAAGTAACTGCGGCAACCTACCATTCTTAGATTCTCAAGAGAGAGTGTGTTTTTATAAAGGGATGGGGGCAGCTTTCCCGTATTCTTCACCTCTAAAAAAACTTCCTCTCCAAAAGCAGTGGTGTTAGCAAAACTCCGTATGCAGAACATTTTCTTCTCAACTCTAATTATAGATCTGAAATTCAGGCAAAATGAAAACAAAGAGATGCTGGAGGAGCCTCAAGAAAGTGTCGCGAGTTAATACAATGTGATTTCTGCCTCCCTAACTATCCCTCCTTTCACCCGTTGCCTTTCTGCTCTCAAGTGCTCATTGAGCAAGGAGGACCCGTATTAGTTTTATACAGATTCATGTGGACAGATCCTAGCTGAGGAAAACTGTGAGGCAAATTTGTTCTTAGGGGCCCTTGGCGTCTGCTGACTTCCTTGTTCACAACCGCCCACAACTTTTCTCATTCCAGTGTTCCATTAACCTCCCATCCACCTCCCTCCCTGGCTTCTCATCGTCTCTGACTCCCACCAGGTAGCCACTCCAGGCACTGTCCCAATTTTTGATGTATCACTCAGTCCTCTGCCCTATAAAATTGTTCCCGTTGTGTCTCTCTTTTGCTCCAAGGTACTGCGGTCAGCTAGCCAGCTGATTGGGAAAACCCAGATAAATATTTTCTAATTAAGCTGAAACAAGCTTAATGTGTTGCCTCTCCCAGGGCATATGTGTTTTAATAGAGTGCAGGTGCCTTATCTGCAGGAAACAAACTCCTGAGGATGGAATTTCAGATTTCAGAGGCAGGCCAATGCAGGAAATACTTGGACAGAGTGCTCAAGTGCCATTTAAAAAGCATTCTCCTGCTCTGTTCATGCCTCAAGACTAACATTGCCTGTCGAGACATGGAAAAAGGAAGAGTAATGGACCCAAAATAGTGCCTCCTTTAGGGAAACTCTGAAGTGGTAATTAAGGGAGAAAATAGGAAAAAAATGAATATGAAGTTAAGAAAAATATTTTTGTGATTTTTCACTTTGTAAGAAAACAAAGTAATGAAATCATTGATAATATCAGGCGTGAAGGGAACCCTAGAAACCAAAGGTTTCCACTGCTCTCATTTTACACCGGAAGGCAATGAAGCCAAGAGATCCGAGATTACAGGGCTTCGGTGCCAGAACCAGAAGCAGAACTTGGGTCCGCTTGATTCCCAGTGCAGTTCTTCTAGTGCGTCGTATTGGTAGTGCCCAATTTCATGGATAAGTAACTGGACACCTAGAGATGAGAAAAATAACTTTTCAGAGTTTTTATCCATACTTCTTACATCATCATACCTGACCTTTGAATTTAATTTCAATTCATCCCCTTCTATTTATAAAGCTAATGGAGGAGTTCTAATCAATGTCAACAAAATTATTGCCCGACAAAGATCAAACTGGAAAGGAGGATGTAGATCTAGGCAGGTTCTCTAAAAATCATGTGCAGGTGTGGCAGCCAGCTGGCTTGGTGACGTGAGTTTAGAATATATCCCATTAGCACAAAGGAACTATAAGTGCAAGTCATGTAAAAATGAGATTAGTCTTCTCCATGTGACTGGGAGCATGGGGAACAACTCTCAGCATCAAACAGAGATTGGTGACACAAAATCCTGCCCTTTGAACATTAGTTCGTGTGCCATCCTGCCCATAAGAACCCCACTTGCTCAAGATCTGTGGCTCCTCTAATCTCTGGTCACCAATTATCTCACAGCTGTTTCTCCATCAGAGAAAACACCCCAAGCCCCACTCTGTCTTTAAATGAAGCACAAAGCACAACTCAGTAGAGGACCAAAACACCCTAAGGAAATTGTTGAAGCTTAGAATCACACAGCCAGTGTTAATCTTCCCAACCACCCCTCCCCCTCACCACCAAAGTGTGCAAAAGGCTTTATTTAGTAAGGTGTGAGAAGTAAACTATCACCCGGAGAACAGACTTCAAGTTATATAGGAATCAGATCAGTGAAAGCCCCAGATCTACTCATTTACTCTTGCAAGTCTCCTGTGTTCTTGAAGGAGATCTTGTTCATTCTCTGGTCCATCTCATTGCCTTGCCAACATTGTTAAATCATTCCTATATCTTATGGGGAATGTATCTTCCTTGTGATACCCTACCCCAATTTCCCATTCATTTAACTCAAAAGATAAGAATTGTAATGTCAGCTTACTAGAGTTAGGCAGTGCCAGCTGTTGGCTTAGCCAAATCTTTGCAGTTTTTATGGGATTATCTCTAGTTCTTATTCTCCGTTGGGTTCCTCCTTCACCTCTTCATCCCCTGTCAAAGCATTGCAATTTCTTGACAAACCAACAGAGAGATCCGCTTCAAACCGTGATATCTACGTAGTGTCACCAAAGGTTCTAATTCACCCAGAACGCTTCCAGTTCACAACCATAGCATCCCGGTCACTCAACAAAGGTATGGCCCTCTTGCCTATATATTTATATGCATGGATACGGAAAGATCCCAGGACTACAATTGTGAAAAATCGAGTTGCTGAGTAGTATGTAAAGTACAATTTCACTTGTCTAAAAAAATTCAAATATGTGTGTCTGAAAATATGTATGTAGAAAACTTAGGAAAGAAAAGAAAAAGGAAACTTAGGAAAGAAAGTTGCATATGATTATTTGAAGGAAATGAGGACTGTGGGTTGGAGGTGGTGAAAGGGATTCTTTTTTTTTCACTTTTTGTCTTTCTATTTGATATGCTTACCATTAGCATGAATTTATTTGATAATAATCAAAGAATGATCTTTAGGACTGAAGCTTTAGAATTCCCATGATGCAAAGGGGCTGCCAAGGTTTCTCTGCCACAGGGATTATTTTATCTTATTCACTTGCCACAAATGGTGACAACTTAAAAGTACGCAGCAACAACCAGTGCCATGAAAGGTATGATTCAGAAGCCCCCCATCCTCTGTTCAATTTCTTTCCTCTCATAATAAGAGAAAAAAAATAAAGGAGATAAAGGAAGACAAATACAGTTCACTAGGTAAGTCTAGAGAATGATGCCATGCGTGAGCTTAAACCACACTTCTGGGGGGCAAACACTAGTTCGGCTTCTGGGGTGGGTCTTGCAGTAGTTGGCCACCATGACCATTCTTCACCTCCCTCTCTCTTCTTGCTTTTCTCCCCTCAAGACACACATGAAGCTTGATTTTTTTTTCTGGCTACAATTACGGACAGCCCATAAAAAAATGCATAGAACTCACATTGACTAGAAAATCATGGTTGTCTATTAAAAGAAGGCTCTGCACCTGTGACCCAGTGCACTTGGCATCCTCGCTACTGAGGGAAAATGGCGGTCCCCATCTTCCTGCTGCTGTCAACCTCAGAAGGTCAATAAAGCTAAGATCTCTCCTATTTGCTTTTGGGGCTGAGTGTAGTACATTTGGTATCTCATCCACAGACCCCACAAATTGTTGGGTCTCACATTCCTTACAACAGTGTGCTCCTAAGCTATAGAGTGGCTAAAGCACGTTACTTGGTCTCCTTGCTTAATCAGTGAGGATCCTGTCCCTCTTGTATGCTGCTTTTTTCTCCTTTTGAAAATAAGAGAACAACAGTGATGCCAGTCTGTTGAATAGCTAAGTCAGCCAAGAGGGTTTGGCAGAAGATTCCTTTCTGCTCTGGCACATAGCCATTTATTATTTGTCGCGGGATGATAGCATCTCCTCATTGAAATCAATGCAGATTGCTTAACACAAATATTGACAAAATGAAATAGAACCAAGTGGGGAAAAAAAAACAACCTTAGGGGATTTCAGGCTTCGATAATCAATTAAAACCTTCCTTTTGAAACTGCCTTAAGTACAAAGCATAACGTGAATCAGGAGATCAGACCAATTATCTCTCATTGAGGGTACCCAGAGCAAAAAATAAATAAATAAATCTTGGCATGAAGGTATACAGCTTGAGCAAGATAGCTTTGTTTAAAGAACATGATATTTTGT